>WEIU01018195.1:982063-1039550 GCA_013389925.1 Aegithalos caudatus
GGTCCGGGCCGATGGTGGGAGGCAGCCCCCGGCGGAGCCCGGCCGCACGCCATGCCCTGGAGCGTCCGCTGGGTCGGCGGCTGCGGCGCCCAGTCCCAGAAGCAGTGCAAGAAATCCTCCTTCGCCTTCTACCAGGCGGTGAGGGACCTGCTGCCCGTCTGGTTCCTGGAGGACATGCGGACCATGGAGGTCTTCCACTGGGAGGACGGGGGCAAGGTGAGCGTGTACTCGCCCTCGGAGGCGCTGCTCTACGCGCTGGTGCACGACCACCAGCCCTACGCCCGGCACCTGCTCACTAAGTTCCCCCAGAGCGCCCTGGCTGTGCCCAGCCAAAGCTTCAGCTGCTGCCAGTCAGCCCCGCACCTGGCCATGGCCGTCCGCTACAACCGCGTCCGGGTGCTGTTCCGAATCCTCAAGGCTATCCAAGCCTTGCCCCCGAGCGACAGAGCCGCCCACCTGGACCGCCAGGGCTGCAGCCGCGTGGAGGGCGGCAAGACAGCCTTGCACATGGCCTGCGAACTGGTGCGGCCCGAGTGCCTGCTGCTGCTGCTGGGGCACGGCGCGTCGCCCTGCCTGCAGGACACTGCTGGGAACACCCCCCTCGACACCCTGCTGCAGCAGATCTCCCACATGCCGGCGGCTAACATGCGTGCCAAGCTCCTCTGCCTCGACTGCCTCTTCTTCTTCGTGCCTCAGGACCTCAAGTTTGCGATGAAGCAGCAACTGTTGGACAACCGGCAGCAGTGGCAGGACCTCCTGGGGGAGAACAGGTTCCAGTGCCTGGTGGGTTTAGTTCCTCCGTCGCTGTTCATCGGAGCCATGCGTGTCTTGATCAGGACCATTTCACCTGAGCACTTCCCAGAGGCTCTGGATAACCTGCCTCTGCCTCATTTTCTAAAGCCTTTGGACTTGAAACTGGAGAGCTAGAGGGGTGGTATGAGGGCCTCCCGCTCACCTGACAGAAATAGACTTGTGCTAAAAATGTATCAATATACAAAGCTGCTAATGCAGTGGCCAAGTATCTGTTTTACTGAGAACAGTATTTTTTAAAAGAATTATATCCTGCACTTTACAATATATTTTGTTTAAAGATCGTTGTGGTGAGGTGAGGGCCATGCTGCATTTTATAAAGATGTTCTATGGCATGTACAAATGAGGTTATGGGGAAGAACATATTTGTAAATACATCCGAATAAACCAGTGGCAGATGTGATCAAAATACAAATCAACTGAAAACCCTGGAGTGGCATGTGCTTTGGGAAAGCGTGTGCAGGGTGGGGGAGTATCTTTTTGTTAGGATTTCCCTGTTACATAAGCCTTGCCGTCCTGGAACAGGATGACTCCTTTTTTACAGCTCTCCT
Organism: Aegithalos caudatus; assembly: GCA_013389925.1. NCBI lineage: Eukaryota > Metazoa > Chordata > Aves > Passeriformes > Aegithalidae > Aegithalos > Aegithalos caudatus. The sequence continues at coordinate 983,425 of WEIU01018195.1, forward strand.
AATACATCTTGGCAGAGATGCGGGGTTTTTTTTAAAGGCACAGATGAAAACTTCCTCGTCTTGTACACAAGACCGAAGAGAAGCCAGATACTGTTACAACTTCCCTAAACAAGGCTGGCAAGGATGTGCATGTGAACAAAATGTATTTTACAATATGCATAAATAACAGTTGGCTTCCTTGTAAAGTTGTCTCTGTTCCCCTTGGAGGGCCAAGGTGTTTATTTTCAGGCAGAGAGAGATGGAGCACACGTGTTGCTGTGGCCAAATCTGTACCTGCCCTGGCTGGGCTGGACGCTGCAGCCCCTCTGTGTGATTGCTGCAGGGTGAGGAGGGCAGCACAGAGCAGGGGGCCAGCCTGCTGTTCTCAGAGGGATGTAAGGAGGTATGACAGTGGCCCAGGATCCTAGATCATGGCTTTTTTTTCCAGTGGATTCTGGCTGCTCCACTATGGCTTCCCACCAGTGTGGGATGGCTCAGGTTCAGCTGAGAGCACTGTGGCATTGTTGGTATCCACTCTGGGCAACAGAGGAGTAGCTTAGATATCCAACCTTTCCTCAACTATCCCATTCTGATGTGCTCCAAGGTACAAACAACATCGTCACAGCTGCTCCAGATCAAAAAGCCCTTCTGGGGTAATGTCCTGCTTCCCACAGTTCTGTTTTGACCGGGCAAAGGGTAGAGCTTCAGTTCCTTGCTCTGCAGCCTTTACTCTTCAGCATTCTGGGCAGTCCCAGTGTGTTCTGCAGGGAGCTGTGCTGGCTCCACCAGCCCTGCAATGATAGTGATCTCCTAGGACACAGCACTGGAGCCTTGGCTCTGTTCTTGAAAGTTGTCATTGAAACTGTAGAGTTTTGTTTCAGGGCTTAAATTCATAGCCAGGGAGTTGTTTGCCACTTGAACTATTTCTGGACTGCTGTTCACTCTAGAGTCATCAAGGAACTGATGAGCTTGGGAGAGAAGAGCTATGTTCAAGGCACAAATTTCTTTATTCATTAATTAATTTTGGTTAAGGAATGAAAAAAGCCACAGAATTAGGCACTATAAGCTCTTCACGTTTCAGCAGAAGTGGTATTTAATCTAAAATAATCTCTGTACTGCATGCACAATAAAAGATAAGCCATACTTCTGAAATTTGAGAAGAAACAGAAAGAAGATTGCTATTCTTAGCCTGATAGCACTGAAAATGTTTCCCTAGAAGAGAAAATGTTCCTTTTTTCCTAAGAAACCAAATGGATACATGCTCAAAGCCATCACCATGTGAAATTCAAATCTCTTGCTGGAAATCATGGAAAAATTCTAACTGTTTTTCAGCTACCTTGTTGATTATAAAAATATAGAAATACAGGTTAGGGAAGTAATCTTAATCTTCTAAACCTAGCCACTTAAAAATTATCTATGTTGCTACATTCTTTATTAGAGGACCAATTCCCCATTGCTTCTGTAACAATGGTGTGGAAACATCTTTCCAGACAAACAAGTAGTGAAGCAGTCAGGTCTAACTTGCACATGGCAAAGTGTCATGAGGTGGGGGAAGAGCCAGAGCTGGGGGGTGGGATGGAATGTTTATCAGCTTTGCTGACAAAGAACGAAGTTCAGCAGTAGGGGGGAGCTGGTCAGTTGGTTGAACTGGGTGCTGGAAGATGTTCCTGCTCCCAGGCTGAGAGTAATTACACACGGGAACAGCACAACAGGCTGGGCAGGATATCCTACCCCTTCAAATGAGCCCTTTAACAAAACATGAATGCAAATACTGCTCTGTGACTCCCAGGAGCCCTCCCACCAGCTCTGGGATAACTCATTTCAGCAAACAGAATGGATCTCCTCAATATGTGATGGGTCCAAAGCTGACTGCTGTGCCCTTCCCGTTATAGGGACAGGAGTCAGACTTAGTGCTGAGCCCATGCTGGGCTGGCTCTGCTGAAGGTCACCAACATCCCTCACTGCATGTGGCTCAGTGGTGTCTGCCATGCTTCACCTGGAGAGGAACTGGGGGCAAAATACACCCATGAGCACGTGGATCATTCCCCCAGCTGGGCCCAGGCTTGTTTGTCAGACAGAGTCACAGCTTGCAAAAACGCTCCTTGGCATTGGAAACAAAAGTCTTTTGTTTAGAGACCGAGCAATAGCAGCATCATTTTTCCTCAGGCTGACCTGCAAGCACATCTCTGTCTTCTGCCACCTTTAGGGCACAGTGAAGTGCAGGCTCCACAGCCCATTCAGTTTTCCATCTCTTGGAGAAGGCTACCAGCAAAAGTACCAAGAAGTGCCAGCTGCATCACCACTGACAAGCTTAATAAAGTGAACATGAACAGTGATTATGTCACTGCAGAAGAGAACTGTGGTGCTAGAGCCAGGAAGCTGGCCACAAAGGTGTGGAAAAGAAGATTCACCGAGTTCCAATGCCATGGGACCACAGGGGTAAGGAGATAAAAGCTTCTGTCTTACCTGCACAGGTTAATGATGTCACACATGACAAATTGCTCATCCATAGGAAATGCTTTCCAAAAGCATGCAAGACAGTAGATAGAACCAGCATTCCTGAAAAGCTTGTTACTGTCAGTCCCCTAAAAATTACTTTCTGTCAGGAAACACTGATGAAATCTAATAAATATGTCCCATGGGTTGCTCAAGCACTTTCAAACCAAAATATTCATGTACTACTCACCTTGTAGTACAAAGTGGTTTTAGTTGCTGTGACAGGTAAAAAAGGCCTGAAACATTATCATTCAGAAAGAAGGGGAGGGAGGAAGTACTGAGTTTTGACTCTGCAACTGACTCCTCTCTGCTCCCAAATTTTAGCCTGCCTAGAGTCTGCTGAAGGAGATGAAGTCTATTTCAATTTTGAGTAACTTGTTTAAAAGATGGGTTTGTGCTCTTGAACAGTCTTCTTGTACCCTGGCACAAAGGCAGAGAAAGACAGAGATTAGAAAGGGGCCAGGGTGCCAGGTTTGTTTCCTAATTTCCTATTTGTCCTGTGTCTGGTGTTTAAGCCATATGGGTTTTTGATTTGCAGTATAAGAAATTTACTGACATCAGCAGATCCTTGTGCATTGCACCATCCCATCCAGGCAAACAAGGCACTCATGCCATGTGCTTAATATTTAAAGAGCACTGTAAATCCTTGCAAACCAAGTTTCAGTAATAACAGTACTTCCATCCCTGCTTGGTGTCAGCATGTGTCTGAGGCTACATAACCACTAATTCCCAGGCTGGCTTCAGTGGTCTCTCCTCCTCCACCTGTAACGTGGGAAAAGGAACTTCTGCTTATGACTTGCTCAGACCACATCAAACTGTCCTCTGTTAGCAAGAACCTCATCTATGGTGCTGCAAGGCTGCTGCTTGCACTGATTTATCTCTGCTCTTCCCACCACACAGGGTCAGGTGCAGGTGTAGCACAAGAGTGGAAGGAGCTGAGCCCCCCACAAAACCTAACTCAGCAGGAAACACAAATACAGTTTGCAAAAACATCAGAGATCCCTCTCGGTTGCTAAAAGAAATGAAACCAAGTTCAGCTGGAATACAAAGATTGCCCCCACTTGCCCTGATAACCTCTGAAACGACCAGTATCTGTTTGCTCAGTGGTTTAGTTGATAAATGAAAAAAAATACATAAATCAACAAAGCAAATTTCAGAAGCCTCAAATGAAGAAAATCTCATCATGTTTAGGAATTACTGCTAAAGCCAGGAGAGTGAGGCCATCTAGTCTAAATTGTGTATGACCCCGGCCAGCAGTTCTCATGTTGAGCTTATCACATCTGATTGATTTACAGCATCTGCTTTAAATCCAGCCTTAATTTATTGATTTTTAAATTGTGGCACATCCAAGGCTCTCTGAGGAACCTGTAGCTGGGCCAAACAAAGGTCCCATCCAGCTAACCTTCATCTCTCATCTGTCCCTAAACACCAAAACATCCCCTGGCATCAACCTTGCCTCCTTATTCTCTAGGAAAAAAATATTCTTTTCCTAACACAAATGTGAGAGTTGACCAAAATAGATCTGAATCAGCAAGGAGAGAGGCAGAGACAATTCAGAGAAGCAAGGAAGGCAGAGAGGGACTTTGATCCGTCCCACACTTCAGCTTTCTGAGCAAGGTTTTAGCAAGTCTGAGCCAGTAAGTCAGGATCCTGTGTGAGCTCCAGACCCTCCAGTTAATGCTGGACAAGTCCTTTCCCCAGGGTCCTCTGTGGAAAGCAGTGGAAGGAAGCCAAGGGAGGAGAGACTTCCAAGCAGAAAGGACTTGGCTTAGGCAGGACAGGGAGCAGCTTCCAGCTCTGAGGAGGGCAGCACCCTCCCTGCCCCTCAGCCCCCAATTCCTGCATGGTTTGCTGTGAGTGCCACAGCTCCTCTCCCCCTGTCTCATGGCTCTGAGTGCAAATTCCCTGTCCTCCCAGCAGTGACCAGGCAGTGTACACAGACCTTGACTCTGTTTGGAACACTGGGAAGCCCCATCTTCTCTCTCAGCCAGCAAAGCAACTTTGCCCAAAATCGTCCCTCCACTCCTTTGTTCCAGTCCCAGTGGTAATTACTGTTTTGATGTAAGGGGTGGTTTCTGTCATCATGCTCTTAATATTCAGGCTTTATTTTATAATCATTAGGGGTTCTTCTTTTTTATAGTGCAAGTAAATTGCAGTAAACACATACTGCATCACACTCATATTTTTAATGTGATGTCATTTTTCTGACAATGTTGAGGCAGAATTTTAGAGCAAAGCCTAGAAGGATAAGTACTTTCTAACTCACAGTAAGAGAGAGAATGAAATAAATCCCTTGAGGAGCTGAGTTTCTGAACATGCTTTCCTCTAAAACCATCTGCTAGTACTCTCCTGCTCTCTCCCACTCCTGCAATAGGGAAAGCTATTGATGGTTAGTGACTCAAAGTGACAAGACAGAGGGATGCACACTCTCACACTGCTTTCAGTCCCATGCTAATGCCATGCCCAGTCAGGCAGGCAGGCTGGACAAAATTCCCTAACTGGTAAAGGAGGTGATCTGAACAATAGCTTGTCTACTTTTTCTGTGAAGAGAGGGGTGCATCACTTCTGATTAAATATCTGATAGCTCTCTGATAATACATCTGCAGGCTCTCCCAGCAGGAGTGGGGCTGGGACCCAAAGGGCCCTAGAGTTTAGGAAAATTGCTGTAAGCACTGTAGGGCCAGAGAACCATTGCAGAGCTCTCAGTGCTCTGGGAAAAACACTCACATGCCAGTGGGAAGAACGTGGCACTCCCTCGGGTTTGCCTCCTCCTTCAGATGCCCAAGGTTTGACTCAGCTTTGCTGCTGCCTCATTTTCCCTGCCAGCAGCAGCATCAGAGCTGTGGTTAGACCATGAATGCCCTGGAAGAAAAACACCTTCTGAGACAGCCCTGAGGTAAGAGCTGCTGGGAGGGCAGAGCAGGTGAATCACTCACTGAGTCACTCAGCAGGTAGAATATTTTGAAGGATAAAACCAAGTCATTTCCTTCAAAGTGAAATGCCAGCTACACCTCACCCAGGCTGCCTTCACTATGGAGAACATCAGCTGAGGCGTTGGAGCTCTGTACAACATCCTGGCCAGAGACAAGCAGTTCACATCCAGCATCATCCTCCCAACCTTCGTGACAGGCCAGCAAGGTACCATCCTATCAGCCAGGGCTGTGGCATCAAGCTCTAGGTGAAAGATGCAAGGTGTATTTCCTCATAATCCTTCGCTCCAGTCAGTCTGGTCTCTGTAAAACTGTAAGTCTTATTGAGAGTCACCACCCCAGACTGGGTGTACAGAGAGAGGCACTCCACCCTCCATTCTTTCTGTCAGGAATAAAGTCCTCTCTCCAGCACAGCATGTCCCAAGACTCTTGTCTGCCACTGACAGGATCCATGGGAAGCACACTACCAGCATGTCAATGGGCAAAGAGCATCCAAGCTGTCCTTCACTGTTCAAGAGACTGGGTAAGCCCCAGCTCCTCTGTGAGATCAGGCCCCTGTGGAAGCAGAGAGTAGGAGGCCCCTGGGGCTTTGGGAAGACAGCATGGCCAGGCAGACACTGGGGCCAAGCACCACAACACTTGTATCATGAATGCAGTGAGAACCTGAGTTCCTTTGGTACCACATGGTATCAGCTGTGCTTACCAGGCTTAGGCATGACTAGCAATGATATGTCTGTGGTACTGAGCCACTGCCCACAAGATGAACAGCCAACTCACAGCACATCTCCTTCTGCCAGTTTACAGAGACACAGAGCAGTTAAATCCCAGCTTCTGAAGTCAAGCTTTTCCTGAGTAACATCCGCAAATATTCTTATCAGTAACATCCGCAAATATTCTTATCACCAGAGGTCTCTGGCTCAGTATTGTCCTGCAGTGGCCAGCACAGCAGCCTTTAACTCCTCAAGTTTCGAAGGCACACACAACACAAGTCAGATAGCAGCAGACCTTGTCCTGCAGTAGTCCATGCTCAACCTGCAAACAGCATTTTTGTTGGTACCAGCCTGGGGGTTGTCAGGCAGGTGTTTCTACTGCACAGCTGAGCCCCACGGGGCTAAAGACAGAACCACAATGCTCTGCTCAAACAGCAGGACTCTCATGTGTTCCCATCCTCTTTCCACTTTAGAATGATGGGGGAGGAAAAATGGAGAGCAAATTACTTTGCTAGCCCTGACAGTGAGGGAGTAATTTTCCAAGCTACAGCCAAGCAGAAGAAGGAAGAAGTGACACAGAGTTTGGCTCTGCCCACCTCCAACTCAGAAAGAAAAGCTCTGCTGAGCAAGTGCTGTGCCTTTCAGAGGGTGCTAAGCAGCACTGAGTACTCACTCTGGGAGGTAACAAGTCCCAGCTGGTAGTCTGGATCTGCATCTATTCACCTTTTCAGCATTTGCAGTTCATGCATGGAAGTGGCACTGTACTGTACCAAACCAAGGACACAGAGCTGGGAGGGTATTCGGAAGTCTTTTGTTCCAGAATCAAAAGAAGCCTTTCCTGCCTCCTACTTGGGATTTGATGCTTTAGAAACTGGTTGCTCAGATACCAAACAAATCTTGTGCAGACTCCCTATTAAAACAAAAGCATCGAAATTTATGTAACCAAATCCCTGCTTTGGACTGTGACCTTACCAGGCCCTATTCATTAATTAGGCTACACTGAAGCTTTACCTGACACTGATGCAGCTCATTCTGTAGGAGACACCTTTGCTGATGGGACACATACCAAATATGCTGTTTTAATCCCACATTTAATCCCACAGGTGACCCTGACATTAAATACAATGTGGCAGAAAGACATGTCCTACCTCTCTCTGTTAGCTGCTGTCTGTGAAAAAAAAGCAAGTTTGGCTATCCAGGCCAATGAATTTTATCTCAGCTGTCAGAAGGGCTGCACCCCCTGTGACAGCAAGTCTTGAGCTCTGAGCCTACAGAAAACCCTTGTTCTTTGTGGTACCAAACCATGGAACTAGCACAGTGCTCCTGGCATTTCTACCTGCCTTCCTAGTTCCCAAGCCTCTGCAACATGGTTCTTCATGGATTAATGGGAAAACATAACTCTACTGGCTTTTGGCTCCTCTTCCTATTGCAGTAGGATGTGTCTGCCCACCATGCTGCTCTCAAGCCCACACCCTCAGTGTGAGCCCAACACCTGACATCCTGCTGAACTGGGTGGTGAGGGTCACCTCCCTGCTGACCACTCTGGTTTGCTCCTTCCTGAGCAGCCTTTGGGAATTGCCCAACCAGTCAAGTCTGTCAGCAGCAAACCTTCAATTCCTCTTTCCTGTTTGCCTGCTCTCCTTCTCAATCTGCCTTTAGGTAAAGATAGGTTTACTGCTGATTTACTACAATAAATACATGAGATGGCTGGGTTTGGGGAAAATGACCAGGTAATAAATAAAACAGCTCAGGCTGATTTACACATGACTTATACTACACATGAGCATCCACTTGTGGAGGGATCACCTCTGTGGGGAAAGACTATTGCAACCAGCACCTACAGCTTAACAAAAATAGATTTACTACACAAGTCTGACCATTTGCCTTTTACAAGTCTCCCATATTGTTGTAGTGACAAATCATCAGTGGTCAAAGGAATCTTTCTTATTTATGCTCGTGACATACTGATTCTTAAAATAAAAAAACCAAGCCAATCCCCAGGTATGTTACAGCTATTACAGATGATGTCATGTGTTATGAGCCTGCTGGTGGCATTGCTTTTTTGCCTCTTCTACAACAAAAAGCACTGTTTTCACACAAGCCATCAATAAGCCCTGAATATTCTCATGGACAAGAGGAGTGCTGGAGGACTGATGTGCAAAACTGCTGTGTGCTCACCAAATGACTGTACAGGCCATTTATTCATGAGTTGGACTCTATGATCCTTGTGGGGCCCTTCCAAATCATAATATTCTGTGATTCTGTGAAAATGACATCAAAGGAAGATGCACTCATTCTTCACCTTCAGAATTCCTGATTTTCTGCTAACGTCATTCAGATCTACCAAGCAGAACACAAAGAGACATAAGAGTACTTTAAGAAGAGAAAACAAGGTGATACCACCTACATAAAAGAATCAAGCAAAGCAACAGAACATTAAATGGCTCTGACAGATAGATGTTCTTATTCCTGTATGTAATTACAGGGCTTGTTCCCTTTGTCCAATCTTAAATGCTTCATGGAATGGAACTGCCACCATTTCCTGACAACAGCACAACCTAGTAACTCTTATGATAAGGAAATGCTTCCTTGCCATTAAGCCCGTTTCTTCTTCCCTCATTTTTCTTCCACAGGTCAGAATTAGTCTTAACTTCAACATTCCCTGAAACCATCATTTTACTTCTACTCACCCTAGCAACCATGGATTAAGGCAGGTATTTTTTTCAAGGCTCTTTCATTCCCATCCCTGCCCCCCTTCCCAAGGGGGAGCATTATCTCTGCTCATACTGGTTTTCTCAGAATTTCTTTTCTGATATTCAGGTGCTTCCAGCTGTTTGCAGTAAAATTGATGTGAACACATCAATATCAGAAGGAAGCAAATTTATATTAGCACTATGCAATGCAAAAGACTTCACCCCAAACCAGGAACAAAACTGCAAATATTACACAAAACCACAACCACAAGCCTCCTGTGATTTGACTATCCTTTGAAAAGATATGTTCCTATTTCCCAACCACTGGCATAAAATGGCTTCCAAAGATACTCCTTACTTATGTGGACTGCAGCAGAGACATTAGGATAAAGAGAGGAAGAAAAAAAAAAAAAAAGATGGTTCCTTCCCCAAGTGTCTCCATGTTAAAATTTATGAGTCACTGCCAAAGGACTATCACATTATAGGAAAAAGATCCATTTATTTTGCAAAATCACTTGCTTGGGATGGCTTCCAAAAACATCTTACTTGGCTGAACATAAGCAGAGTTGCCTCCTGAGATTTTATATGGCAAAGCCTTATAGGCAAAGCCTACTAATAATATTCCTGAAGCCTATCCAGGGTCCATTGTAGTGAAAGCTATGCCATGAATAGGACTAAATATGAAAGACAAGCATTCCAGTATTCCCTACTTGCCTGGCTGTGTTTTCACAAAATATTTTTTCAAAATAATATTTTTGTTTTTCCCCTAGTCAGCATGGTTATAACAGTGGCCAATATTTCCTGAGCATTACATGACAACTGAATTCAGATACCCTGAATCTGCTATTGGGAAAACAGCTAAATATAACTCAAGAGATCAACAATACCAGTGCTAATAAAAACAAACTCGGATTTCTTTTCTTGTATTTTTTGGGGTGAGAGCAATGCTCATATTCCCACTGCAGCAGTGTTTCTGGAGCAGTGATTCTCTAAGATGCTTCATCAGGCACTGCCAAGTGGGCCACATTTGTTTACAGAAGTGTACAACTTCTGTGGTGCTTTCTATTAAAAACTAGACAGAAAAAGTGCAGGAAAATCTACAAGGAAGTTTTAGTGGTGACCCAGGTCAACCCACTCAAGAATTTGGGAATAGCTATTTTAAATGTACTCACTGTGAACAAGCTGTACTTGTAAAACTAAGAGTAACAAAAAGTGAGAATCTTGAATGCAAAATTCAATCAGGGTAATAATATGCAAATTATCTGGGTGAGAGGCCTAATTGCTGGGTTCCATTAGACACTGGATTTTAAAAGTATCCACCTCAAGGTCAGAGATGGGTACTTTTAGAAAACCACTGTCACTCAATGTCCTAAAATAATTGTAGATGGTAGATACAAAATGGGCTGTGTTGCTCCCCTCAACATTGAACTTTTAAAAACTGCATGAAATTTGGTGAAACTCACCTTGAAAGAGTATGAACAAAGTTGTATTTATATAACAACTGATCAGGGATGCAATTTGTGTCTCTTGCACTGATGTGTTCTACCCTGGCTGACTTTGGGAACTCTAGCAGGGAACCCTAGACTTAAAGCAAGAATCCTTAGACCTAAGAAACCACCCATTTGTCCAGATCTGCAAAAGATTCCTCTTGTCCCCCACAGAGGCTGGCAAAACTCACCAGGCAGGGAATCCTGTGTAGGTGATGAGCCTGTCCATGCTGCCCAGAACAAATGTGCTGAGGGAGACTGGAATTCTGGGTTCTTGGCAGTACAGTTCTGCAGAGACAATGTTATTCTTAAGGTGCCTGAAGCTGACAGCAAGATAGATGCCAACCTGCTTCTAAAAGTGGCTCTGAGAAATCACTGGCTGTATGATTGCAACACTCAGGGATTGAATGAAGCACACCTTTTAAATGAAAGCCAAGCTCACTCTGCTTTGAAAACTTATCTGGAAAAATATGGCATCTCAGAGCCATGAGAAAAACGACCAAACAAACATCTGTTACCTTCTATCTCAGAAGTCTTAAAATCAGGTTTAAGAAGTCACTATATTGCAAGCAGCCAGCAATGGTGAAAAACATGCTGCAAAGGACTAAGGACAAGGTTAAAGTTGACACAAAACCCTGTTGGTTTAAGCTCTGGGGTTTTTTTATTAAAACTGAAGTTAAAGTAGAAGGAGCTGATTCACTACATCCCTGGACCTCAACTCCCATCCTACAGCAATTAGAAATGGCAAGATGGGGAGGAAGAAAAGAGGGTGCCATACAAAACACTCAATTGCCTGTGTTTTCCTTGAAGGATTTGCTCTGTATGGGCATCATGTAAACACATTAAAGAACAGCAGAAAGATCTCATGAAGCAAAGAACAGTATGAAAAGCCATCAGCAGGCCCTAAAAGCAAGGAGATTCAGCTCCCCAGTGTATCCATTCTGAGTAGAGACAAGCAGAGTTTCAGATTTTTTGTTGTTGTTTTAAACAGGCTTCATGTTGGCAGTATTTTAAGTAACCAGCTAATGAGAGCTGAAGCCCAACAGATCTTCTACACAAGTACCTATGGCATCGATGTTAATATTTAACAAGGTCAGCATTATTATTACAGCAATTACAAAGAAACCAACAGTGCTAAACATGTTATTTCAAAGTGTTACACTGATCATTTACCATGTTCTCCTTAACTTAAAAGGTCTGACTTTCACCACAGCACCATGGAGCAAAGTGCAGGTCCATTGCTTCACGTTTTTATCCCCAGTTTGGAGCGCTGGGTGCAGCTCAGAGAGGGAACAGACCTCAGACCATCTGCTGAGGCATGGAACGGATTTAGCAAGACAAGCGTGGGAGCTGAGCAAGTAAAATCTCAGTCATTCTAGCAATTACCCTACTTACTTTGCACTTCCCATGATCAGCTGGCTGGTCTGTTCCCTAGAACAACCAGGGATTGTGGGGTTTCTTGCTGGCAGTTGCAGTTTTTCCCCTGCAGCTCAAGCAAATTCATTCTTTATGGTACATCCCCCTGCTCTGTAGCCAGGCACACGTGCCAGGAATTCTGCTGGAGGCTTCCCTGGAACTTTTTTTTTTTCTTTTTTTTTTGGGAGAGATCTAGTTAGCTTGACCTTTCACCTGACCCACCAGAGCTTAGCTAAATTCATCCAGCCCACGTTTAGGGAAAAATACAGCAGCGTCACAGCCTCAGCAAGGAGTCATCTGTTGAGTATTCTCATTTCATGCTTTAAGAGATGTTAACACCTGTGTCACTTCTCCATTCCACACACAAGACACCTCTGCACACCCTTAACAGCAGAGAGCACTCAGCAAAGGCTCCCCACACTGATTAGACAGCAGGTCCACTGAATATAAATAAAGCACAGTCACTTGTGCAAACCCAAGATGGTAAGTACAGGATGTTAATAAAATTCTGTACACATCTTTAGGTACGTTTTCTCTGGATATGAGATTCAAAACACAAGTGTTGTAAATGGAAGTCTCCTTCCTTTATCTGCTTTAAGTGTATCTCATCTGTGGTTATGAGAAAATGATATTAAAATGGAAAAACAAGTCACTGGCTTCTTCAGTATCAGAAATAGTGAATAATGTTTGAAAGACTAATTTGCAACTGCAACTCCACTCAGTGATGTTCACCTGTGTACTATTCAATTTCTCTGTCAGAATCACAGACTACAAAAATCCCTGTATTTAGAAGTAATTTCTGAGGGTCAAAATGGAAAGGGCATTTTTCAGTTTGGAAGATTTCGTACTTTTTGATATTTTATTATAATTGTTATTAGCATTTACAGAACAGAAATCAAAGCCCTTATATATGTGCATATACATATATACATATGCATATATATATATATATATATATATAATCCACTACCCATAGAACATAAAGATTCTCAAACAGATCTTTACTTTTTCTATGCTTTTTTTCTTCCACTAGCATCAAGCAGGATTTTAACCTTATGGCTAATATTTGCTAGATATATTTACATACATTTCAAGTCATGTAGACTCAAAGACCAAAGGAATCATGGTAATTTCACCCAGCTTCTAGGGTGATACCAGCCACAGAACATTCTAAAACATTTCCTGCACTGAACCCAAACCTCACCTCGCATCAATTTCAAGCAGTGAGAATCCATTACTGATATCCACTACTGATAAACTAGGGAGATAATTTCCTTCATCCAGACATTTTAATCTTTATTGGTGGAGCTCTAGTTGTAGTAATTCACAAAAGATAATGACTGCAACTCAACTTTTGTTTTTCAGTAATTAAAATCTAGCCCTATATATTACAAGTTATCCCCTGTCTGCTGATGTGAGAGTGATGAACCACGATAACTCATTATCAAAAAATCAGGGTGATCTACTTTGTTTGGCATGGGATCCATCAGCTTTCTTTGCTGGCTACTTGCCACCATAATACTGTCTCCAACATGTAACTTGAGCTTTCAGGAAGGCTGCAAGAGGAATAAAGCTTGCATCTCACATTTTACAGCTGGAAATCTTCAATCCAGTCTTACCTTGCTACTCCTGACAGTAGGGATGGGATGTAGACAGGGCCAGTTAGGGTAAAATCTGGAGACCTGAGAATTTACACCAAAGTAATGAGAACTCCATACCTTCATAAACAATTTATGCTTCACTAGCTGCTAATTAACCAGGCAAAGCCATACAAGCACTCGAATTTCAAGCCTTTATACTCAGAACAGCATTTACTGAAAAGGTGTATCAAGGTTGTTCCTTGAAATCTACCCAGAACAAAACAACTAGCAAAAGCTCACTCATTAAAGAAGACTTTCAAGAGAAAAGTAAAAATATAACCCAAAATGTCAGACGAGTCCCAATAGCCCACAAGTGACTTTGAAATGCTTGGCAGACCTCATCTACTGAAAAGTGATATAGGGCTGTTATGGGATTCTGATGTTCTCAAGTGTGTGGGAAGAAGGGGGGATCTCAATCTATTCCATCAGACCTCTTTTGAACAGGTAATGAAGGCTCAAGATGTCACGACATGTGAAACTTTGTACCTGCACAAATAAAGCTGTTTAGACAAAGACCCAACTTCATAATTGTTTCTCATTGTAATTTCCCTATCTGTATAAATTCCCTGTTTCATATAAACAGTTCTATTATCTTACCTAAGAGATTTGTATATTTTCCTTGACACTTGCTAGTGAAAGATTTTCTCTGTACCATTTAACATGATCCTATTTATTTTCATTGCTGCAAGACAAAGAAAACCAGGAGTTTCTCATCTATGTAAGATGGTTGGTTTCACAACAACTCATCATAGTCATCTTCCTTAAACTGTGACATTAGGATTACTCCTGCATAATAGCAAGGAACCAGTGCTGTAAGGAGACTACTATTTCCCTGCAGGAGTCAGAGAAGCAGCTGAACCAGTTTGTCAAGATAAAAGCTATGATAATTAGCAAGGACACTGCCTCTGAATCTGAACAGGATTCCTGGGGCTGGAAGTGTGTTTAAGAGTCAGAAGCCTCATTAATCACTGTTATGTTCTCTTGTGTGAAGTTACCCAGGTCCCAACTCAGTCAGGAAACAGCTCTCTCCTTTGGGAAGCTAAGCCAAGGTGTTCTCGTTTAAGCCCTAGCTGCAGTTCCAGTAAAATGCCAGAAACACAGGAAGTCCTCAGATAATGAATAATTCAAGGAAGGGTGCAGTTACAGCACATGTGGTACAATCACCATTTTCTAGTTGGAACCACAAATGCATATTTTTCACTGAGAGCTAAATATTCAACATGCAATTTTTGTTCAGCATGTAAGGAAAGAATTTTTTTTTTACTTCTATTACAGCAAGACTATCTTAATATGGAGGTAACATGCTTAATATTGAAATATGAGATGTGTTTAATTGTCTTTGCTTGAATGATAAACATTTTGCTGGCTTGACACACCTGTCACAATTTAAAAAAAATATATAAAATAAACTTCACAGTATCCAGGTCCTTACATTGCCATTACCATGTTGTCTGGGGCAACATTAGGGAAGGATTTCATAAGCACAGTCTTTCACAAGACAACTGCCAGACATAAAGAATTATGTTGTAAATCACACAAAAGATCAGTCTTACCACAGTAATTTATTTCTTAAAAATCTAATTTATTGCACTTGTCTTAAAGCACAAACAAAACCAAAAACCTAAATACAGAAATAAAAGTAAAAAAACCCATCCTAATTTTGTTGAAACTACCCTAAAAAGTAGTCTGTAAGAGCTCTCGACACCAATTGAATATTAATGACCATAGCAAGGAACAGTATTATACAGTAAATAAACAACTAGCAAGCTCAAACCATTACTAGGATGACTTTGAAAAAGGTAATACAAAAGTGTCACTATTAAATAATGCCATTGTACTTGAGCATCTGGTGCTTGGAGGGCACAGAGAAGTTGTTCTTTCTCATGTCCTTTCTCCAAAGTGATTGACTCGGGAGTTGCCAGAAGATACTTTTAAGCTGAATTTCAGCTTCTTTGGGGTCCTCAAGACACCAAGCTATGCTTGCATAAAACAGACTAGGTTACTTCACAAGCTGATTCCACTACCATCCACTTCCAGACAGGCTAAAAGAATCCCTCTGGGATAATCTCTGTATAGAGGTGAGATAGCAAAGAAGCAAACATATCATCTGTAAAAGGGAAATAAATCTGTCCTTCCTGTAGGATTAAGATTCAACTGAGAACTGACAGACAATACCACAAGTGCTACTGAAAAAAATGACATAACTTGGTTCTCTCTCCACCAATACACATTCTCACCTTGCACCATGTTTGTTCCAAGTTTAGTGCAGTACAAGCATGAACTAATCTGAAAGAGAACAAAGGTTAAAAAGAAAACACAACCTTTTCTATTTGTCTTAAGTTCTGAAAAGAGAAACGTCCCCACTTTTCAACTCTTGGCCTTTCCTGAAGCTGGCTCTTTTACAGTATTGGCTAGCAGCTGCTTAAAACATTCTGATGATTTATAAGCTTAGAACAAACACAAAATAACTCCTCCGCCTACGTACTGAACTCAGGTTCTCTCATCTACGGTTCTATTGCTTAAAAAAGATGAGGTATCTTTCAAAGAAGATTTAGTATAAAGAAAAATAAACTGCAATGATTAACTTAGGTTACTTCCAAGTTCATCACATACTCCTGTTGCAACATCTGTTAAGTATAAGACACTTCAAAATTTAGCTAACATAGCTAAAAATCAGAATATTGTTAAGTATTTTCTCACAATATCACAATTTTTAATGGGATATATAGGTAATTCTATCAATTACCATTTTATTCTTAATATATCTAAGTTTGGTACTCAAAACAATATGAGTCCAAGTGTTAAAGCACTGGCTGGAGGCACAAATACAGCACAACAGGAATTATGAAAGCTGCCTTGTACATTCCTGCTTTGTACTACAAAACCAACAAACGACCTCTTTTTATTCCAGACTGGGACTCACCCCCAAAACTCTGTCAGCTTCCTGATGGCTATGGAAATGGGCAAAAGTCCCCCTGATATTAGGTGTTATCCAAACCTCTACCTTGTGAATGAAGCCAAATTATGAACAAAATTTCTGGAAATGGAAGGTTAGTATAGCCTTGCAATTATTTATATGGAAATGGATCAAACTAAGTTCATTCTAACAATACTGTGTATCATGATGTTCTCAGATCTTACTAAGAAATACTTCACCATATTTTCTTCCATGCTGCAAGGAAAAATAAATATATGTACAAGAGTCAGGGAGAGATCCCATCAGTATGGTATGGAGTTCCAAATACAAGAAGAAATTGAGAAATGCTTAATGTTTCTGCTGTAGAGAAATATTTAATGCAACAGAATTCCTTCTCAAAATCAATACATTAGTTGCATGCTGTTGTGAAGTACTCACTTTCATTGCTAGTAAGGTTAACTTAAGAGTTGTATTTCCAAAGGAGCTTCTACAGTAGTATGGTATAACAATGGCAGTATGCCACACCTAAAGAGTCTCCCAAAATATTATGTAACAAACAACTCACAGCTTGGAGGCTATTTAACAGGTCAGTTTTCCAATACAAAAGTGCTAATATCACAGGTCCAATATGAGTGGCTTTTAGATCCAATATTCTGTACATACATTACAGAAATTCTGTCCTTCTGTTATTTTTCTCTGCTTCACAAGCTTGACAGACTTCATATCACTTCCCATTCATCTTCCAAATCATCAGGGTGAAGCAGAACAGAGGTGTCATTATTTTTCTGCAAACTATGGGAATGGCTAAAGGTCTTAGTGAGGCGCTGGAGGAGAGATCCTGAAGTACTGATCGCCCACAGTTCATCTAGAGGGGTCACTGCAAAACATAAATTATCCATCTTTTAATTACAGCAGCAGGTTCCAATTCTAAACATTGACTAAATAATATTTGGATCTGTTTTCCCAATTACACCCAGAGAAGCTTTTTACTAATGTGATAATAACACCCTTGGTGAAACACAGCGTGTGCAGCTCACCCTGCATATGGTCAGCTTGAGCACCATCAGGTAGAACTCAAAGCAGACATCACAATGTTTTGGACAGACTGTCATGCAGAACCAACTTGCCTGTTAAACGTGAGACATTCCCAGGAATCTTCTTCCAGTAGTCTCCTGCAGGATTCTTGTCAGTGATGCCGTATCGGCGAGCAACGTCTCCGTTGGGGCAGCGTGCCCACACAGTCCTGGTGCTTAGAGCCAGCTGGCAGGCCTGCAAACCTACAGGGAATTGGACATGAGCAGGGAATAATCAGGCTTTCCTAGACACTAAATACACTTGCAGAAAGTACTTTGAGAGCAGACATCAAGACTATAATAGTTTTTATATATTCTTACATGAAGCGCTGGGGAACAAAAAAAAGCTTTTTAACTGCAGACTTGGTACTCCCTGCATCTATTGACCATAATTTGTTATGTGGCCACAGCCACAAAAAACACCCAATTAGAGGACCTTCATAACACACTTCTGGAGCCCCCACTGTATGTGACTACCACATGGGGAATAAACCAACAAATACAATCTTAATTTGTCTAAAAATGGTTAATATTATAGATGTTGTGGACTCCCACCCCCTCTTCACAAGAGAACTCTGCAACTAAATGCCATGAGTTAATGCAGTGACAAATTTTTAAAAAGCAGGCAGCATCAATGCACAGTTATTTAGAATTAAACAAATAAAATTTAGCTGTATTTAAAGGCAAGGCAATAGTGTCCTAATCCACAACATATTCAGCACACAGGATTAGTAGAAAGATGTGCAAAATAGCGTAAGATTTCTGTTACCCATATCTAGGTAGAAACCTCATGTGATATCACAATTAAATACAAAACCCCACAGCACAACAGTCTCCCTACTGCTTAGGAATTCTGCTTTAGTTTTAACTGAAAGGGAACTGTACCACTTACATATTGAGTGGCAGCAGACTGAAATAACAACAACAATTCATTTAAAAAATAGTATTTCTCTCAGTTAACTACTCAGTGTTTTTAAGTGAAACCAAGGTTCTCTTTAAAGGATAACCCTCATCAAACACTTGACTGCCAAAAAAATTAAGCAATACTATTGAATTTAAAAAGCAACAAGAAAAAAAATAAATAAACAAACAAAATCACTGAGAAAATGGCAGAAACAACAAAGAACTGATGCATTCATTTTTACCTGGTACATGTTCCCAGTCAGTGCCTACAGGCATTTCATCTGTAATTCCAACTCGTACGTGGACATTCCATTTGCTATCAATTGCCCACAACATCTGATCATTTGGACTTGAATGAATGCTGACCAAGTTGATTCCTACTGGCTATAAAAATTAAGCACAGTATTTAAATTTTGTACTACTATATCTTTGTACTATTTTAGCATTTGTTTTTCACAGAAGCACACAAGAGAAGTAAAATATTTACCAGATACTAAAGACAGGGAGAAATGTAACTGATATTTTATGAGCTATTGTAGAAAATGATCCACCTTCCAAGAACTTATGCCCTTCGTCAGTACAAAAGGAACATGAATGAATGTATCATTACTGATAGTCATGTTTAATGTTCAGTATTCAAGTCTAGCAATCTCAGAATCACTAGGCTGGAAGAGACCTCCAAGATCATTGAGTCCAACCCAGCCCTAACACCTCAACTAAACCATGGCACCTAGTGCCACATCCCATCTTTCTTTAAACACATCCAGGGATGGTGACCCCACCACCTTCCTGGGCAGACAATTCCAATACTTTATCACCCTTTCTGTAAAAATCTTTTTACTAATATCCAAACTATATTTCCCTTGGTGCAGCTTAAGACTGTCCTCTCATTCTGTCAGTTGCTGCCTGGAGAAAGAGACCAACCCCCACCTGGCTACAACCACCCATCAAGGAATTGTAGAGAGTGGTAAGGTCACCTCTAAGTCTCCTTTTCTCCAGGCTGAACAACTCCATCTCCCTCAGTTGTTCCTCACAGGGTTTGTGTTCCAAACCCCTCACCAGAGCCTTGTCGCCTCCTCTGGATGAGCTCAAATGTCTTAATGTCCTTCCTAAACTGAGGGACATGAACTGGACACGGCCCTCAATGTCCTTCCTAAACTGAGGGGCCAGAGCTGGACACAGCACTCCAGGTGTGGCCTCACCAGTGCCCAGCACAGAGGAAGAATGACCTCCCTGCTCCTGCTGGCCACACCATTCCTGATCCAGGCCTTCTTGGCCACCAGTGCACACTGCTGGCTCCTGTTCAGCTGCTGTCACCAGCACCCCCAGGTCCCTTTCTGCCTGGGCACTGTCCAGCCACACTATCCCCAGCTTATAATGCTGCAGGGGGTTTTTGTGGCCAAAATGCAGGACTTGGCACTTGGACTTATTAAAAATCATCTTACTGGACTCTGCCCATCCATCCAATCATTCCAGGTCTCTTTGCAGAGCCCTCCTACCTTCAAACACAGGCTCCCAGCTCAGTATCATCTACAGATACTCTAATGAAAGACTCAATACCCTCATCCACGTCATCAGTAAAAAAATACTGCACAGAGCTGGCCCACAGACCCCTGAGGAACACCACTGGTGACTGTTCCCAGTTGGATGCAGCACAGTTCACCACCACTCTCTGGACCTGGCCATCCAGCCAGTTCCTAACCAGGAGTGCTCCTGTCCAAGCCATGGGCTGCCAGCTCTTCCAGGAGTTGTGCTGTGGGAGACAGCGTCAGGGCCTTGCTGAAGTACAAACAGACAACATCCACAGCCCTTCCCCCATCCCCCAGGTGGGTCACCTGGTCATAAAAGGAGACCACGTTGGTCAATAATGACCTACCCCTCCTACACCCATGCTGGCTGGGTCTGATACCCTGGCCATCCTGTAAGTGCTGCATGACAGCACTCAGTATAAACTGATCCATTACCTTACCAGGTACTGAGATCAAGCTAACTGGCCTAAAATTAGCAGGTTCTCCTTTCCACCCTTCTTGTGAACGGGTGTCACATTGGCCAGCTTCCAGTCACCTGGAACCTCACCAGTGGGCCAGGACTGTTGGTAAATGATGGAGAGCAGCTTCTCAAGCTCATCTGCCAGCTCCCTCATCACCCTGGGATGGATCCCATCTAGTCCCACAGATTTATGAACATCCAGGCATCTCAGCAGCTCTCTGATTGCCTCCTCCTGGATAACAGGGGCACCATTCTGCTCCTTGATACCATCTACCAACCCAGGAGGGCAGCTGTCCTAAGGATATGCCATCCTCATTCATCTGGCAAAAAAGGCATTTAGCACTTTTGCCTTCCCCCCATCTGCAGTTACTGAGTTTCCTCTAGCATCCAATAGAGAACAAAGGTTGGTCTTACACTTCCTTTTACCATTAATATATTTGTAAAATCATTTTTTATTATCCTTTACAGAAGTTGCCAAATTAACTTCAAACTGAGCTTCAGCCTCCCTAATTTTCTTCCTACGTGCCCTCGCAACCCCCTTAAAGAGTTCCTGAGAGACCTGACCTTCCTTCCAAAGATGATACATCCTCTTTTTATTCCTAAGTTCCTTCAAAACCTCATTGCCCATCCAGGCTGGACATTTGCCTCACTGATTCATCTTTTGGCACACAGGGACAGTCTGTTCCTGTGCCCTCAAGATCTCTGTTTTGAAGCACGCCCACCTTTCCTGGACTCCTTTGTTTTTAAGGGCTGCTTCCCAAGGAACTCTCCGAGTAAGTCTCTTAAATAGGCCAAAGTCTGCCCTGTGGAAGTCCACGGTAAAAGTCTTATTGATGTTCCTCTTGACTGCACCAAATATTGAGAACTCTACAATTCCATGATCACTGTGCCCCAAGCAGCCTCCCACCACCCCATCTCCCACCAGCCCATCTCTATTTGCAAACAACAGGGCTGACATAGTCCCTCCCTTGGTGGGCTCACTCACCAGCTGCAACAAAAAGTTGTCCTCAACACACTCTAAAAACTTCCTGGACTGCCTCTTATCTGCTGTGTTAAGCACCCAGCAGACACCTGGTAGGTTAAAATCACCTATAAGAAGGATGTTAGTACCTGCTTAACCACTGCTATTCCAATCAGATACAGTTTAAACTCCAAGTTGGAAGAGGTAGCTCTTCCAATGAAATGCACAAAATGCAGTATTTTCCTCTTGCCTGACAGAAAGTTTTCCTAAAATGGTTAAATCTGCACTTTATTTCTAAGCATATTCTAAAGCACTTCTACACTTCTACAGTCTGCATGTCTCCTCTTTACAATGAAATTATGATCTACCTTCCTGCCTGTCCTCCATTCTACAGGAATACAGCCATGGAATTCACTGCAGAGCACCACAGTACTGGAGCAGCTACACCTGCAGAAGAGGATCCACAACACTACCCACTGGCAAACACAAGTGAAACACATTTCCCATTCTGCTTCCAGGTGTCCTTACTCTATCTGCTTCTACAGAGATTTGCCTTAACTACTGTTCGAAATCACTGGTACTGACATAACACCATGATTTTGTAGCAAAGTACATCATCCAATCAGGTTGACTGCAAATATCCTGCAAAACATGTACTTTGAATAAAACATGGATATTAAATTAAAACTTTTATTTAAAAGTTTTTCTCCACATCAGCCTAGTAAAGGCACTGCAGAAGACAGTATGATGTCTGAAATACATCATCTTACAAGGAAGCACTGCACTCCCTGCTTTACCCTCATGGCATAAGCTAAAATTCCAGACTGCTAAAAGAAGAGCAAGTAGCTCTCTGTATGTATAAACCAAGGGATACAGAAGCATGATCTGCATGTATATATAAGCACACAACCCAGTCCCAGGTGGGCCTTCTGTATACATAACAGTTACCTGCTTTGGTTTTGCTTTTACAATTCTGGTGCTGACTTGGGTCTGACCAAGCTACAACAAGTCTGACCTGCATCACCAAATCAATCCTGTCTATTCAGGTTTCAAGGCCCTTGACAGACTATCTTCTCATGTTTTTCCTCTCATTATGTATTTGCCCTCTGTTGGAAGCTTGAGGCTGGTAGAGGCTTGATCAAGTATTTACCTGTGGTCACAGTAAATTCACAAGTGGCTGCAGTTTGAACACTTCAAAGTAAAGCCACTAATTGTCTTGAAAAACACTGACTATATAGAATACATAGCTGCTTAGCTACTTTCAGATTGGTATTATCTACTGTCTTGGACAAAAACCTTAACCAACAAAAAAAACCACATCTAACCTCAAAACAACAGACCAAACCAAAAAACCTCCAAACATATCCAAAACCAACTGAGCAACCCATCAAACAACACCCAAAGCACACTAAAAAAAAAAACCCCAAAAAAAAAAAAACCAAAAAAACCCCAAAAAAAAACCCCATCAAACACCCAAACCACACTTTAAAAAAAAAACAAACACACACACACAAAAAAAAACCAAACAAACAAACAAACAAAAAAAACCAACCAAACAAACAAACAAAAAACCACACCCAACCCCAAAACTCCACACCATTTTTCCCATTTGGACTTTTTGTCCCTTTGCTGGAAGTGATCCTTACTCGTGGCCCAGTTTCCCTTTCTCCCCTCCATTTTATTGTTTATTTGTTTCTTTCTACAGCCACCCTGGCTCTCACTCCCCACTTGTCCCTGTCACCTCCCCTCACTGCTGCCATGGGGCAGTGCCTCACTCCTGTGCAGGTTCCTGCTCCATCACATCCCCTGCCACTTCTGCTCTTGCAGTCCCATGTTTTCACACAAGGGAGCTGGGCTGTTACTGGCTTGTGCAGGCTGAAGTACTGCATGAACAGTACTTTTCCTTTCATCTTCTTTTAATATTTTGTTTTTTAAAATCCACTTATCTCCTTCTTACCACGTTATCCTAAATAGCCAACTCTCTCCCAGATTTAGGATGTTGTGTCACCTTTCCCCCATGTCCTTCACACTACAAACTGACAGTGTCTGTCTATGCTCTGCAATACCCCTCATGCTCCAACCAGGATCCATCCCAAACTCTGCCTGACACCTTGGTGGCACTTTTGTTTCTGAACTGTTGGGATTTGTGCACCTTGCTCCCCACTCTGGTATGTCAGAGTCCCATGCCTCTCTTCTACTGTCATTTGTCTAAAAGAGAATTCTCTGAGAAAGAGCTGGAGGAGTATTTCCATCCAAAAAGACTTACTGAGTGTTTAAACCTACTACCTAAGTATGTGCATTATTACAGATTGACAGGTAAGAAGTAAGAAAAACAGAGGAGAGACCCAAAAGGAGAGTCACAAAAGGAGTTGCATGAATCTCAGCTAAATTGCTCCTGATACCACTGCAGGCTCAAGTGTAATCAAAGCAATTACTTCTACCATATTCTGCACCACCAACACATCTAAGAAATAAATGGCAATCATCAAATCCAAAATAATGTGTTTAAAAGCTTGGCTAAATATTCTTCTCCTTCTTTGCTTTGCTAAGTGAGTTCATTTTGTCCTTAAATTTCCCTACCTTTCTGGGTATTTCACTTCCAGCTTCTCTTCCTTCTTCAGGCTACTCAGCTCTTTCTGATAACCTCACATCAATAAAACAATCCTCTTACTCCTACTGCAAAGGATCTTGGCAATTCCTCTGTCTTCCACCTTTCTGCTGTGGAACTGCCAGTAAATGACACAACTGACAGGACATCATTATACACAGCAGCTTTTGACACAAAGCAGGGACAAGCCACTGGAAATAAGTACAGACAATTCTTAGAGCCTGTTCTGGATTATGTTTTACCCAGAAAGCAGCCATCTACAACAAGAAGGTACTCTCATGGCTACCACAGTAAGGTGGATAAAATTAATTTAAAATTTTCTTGACATAATGTACTATTTTCTTAGAACAATCATGCTGATAATTATCTCAGATATCTCCCATTTTCATCCAGTTTTAATTACCGTAAGCATGCTTTAAGTATTTTATAAGTTATATAACAAGAAAATCTCTACAGCTGGCATTAAAGGTTAAATAGAGTTCTCTTGTAGCACTGAAGAGAGATATCTGCAAACTCATAAATCTGCTGATAACATTTCAGAGACTGATAACCATGAAAATTGATAAATTATTTCAGCATAGCCTTTACTCAGCTGATTTAACTTCCAACAGCATTCATGAGATTTATATACCTTGACTGTGAAACATGTCCTATTTGTAATTTACTAGAGAATCTGGAATTTTAAAGAACCTTGCAGCAATCTCTCAGCCTTCCTGCTATGACACACCAAACTGTTTATACATTTATCCATAATATAATCACCACTGTGAAAGATCAACCTGTTATGGATAATTCATGGATCCAGTGCTATTTGATTAAAAAATTGCAGAACATTGTTTTTCTACTACTTGGGGTGCCAAACATTTCTAAACTTTAAAAATCTCAGAAGTCTGGCAGTTTTAGCCAGTCAGATCTCAATGCAGATTCCCCATCCTCTGGTCTTGTGCCTTGGCTACAAACACCCCAGTCACCTTCTCTCTTTTGGTATGAAGAATCTCCCACCAGGACCATGGACTGCAACACTGTCAACTATGTCCTTTTCTATATTAAAGCAATATACTAAGACCTGTGGGTATATTTGTTGTCTGCTACAAATAAAAACAACGAAAACCAGCTTGCCACATATCTGTTGTGAAAACAGTGTTGATAAAATGAAATAAACTGCAAGGAATCACATAACTGGCAAACTGTTAGATGATATCAAGAAACAATGCCTATCCTAAACATATTTAAGCTATCAAGTTGGCCAGTAGCTTTATAATGCTGTACAAGCTACTTCCTTTCTTTCTGCAAAACACAGAGAAGTAAGTTTCAGTGTATGAATTTACCTTAAACAATAGTATCAAACAAAATCCAAAGTAAAAACTAACACATTTTCCCACCCACTTTCCCCTACATACTACTCAAAAGTTTTTGTCTTATTGGTCACAGCTGAACCCAAATGGTTAAAGTTCCCTCTCAATGAAGAAAGGACAAACACACACGCACAAAAAAAGGCACCAGAACATTTTCCACGTCACTTTTCAGGAGCACAGAGTCCACGCACCAGCAAACCTCCATTATCTCTGTTCTGCTGCAAATATCCAGGATAAGGAAGACTAAACATAACATTATCAGTCTGTCCAAGCCCATTCCCTTTGTAACAAGTTAGTGGCTGCATTCAGCACAAATGTTCTTGCCTTCAAAAGACAAATCAGAAACACCTTCAGCTGGTGCAGGCCAGGCTGTAAGAAGGTCACATCAGGGATACTCCTCACACTTGTGAGCATGATGAGTGTATCAGATTAATCTGGCTATTCCCATGACTAACAGCATCCAGACCCTCCCAATGAGGATAACAAAAAAGAATGCAACTTAGAGAGACTCTCCCCCAATACAGGCCTATTTACATACTATTTTCTGAGGTCCACTTAAAATCAAGGTTATAAAGCTCTTTCAGCATTAGCTTGCTAAATTAAGTGCTGCTTTTTTCTCTGCAGAGAAGATCAAGGCAATATACAGGAGCAGGAAAGATTAATCTATGTTTGGTCTTCCTTGATGCCACGTGTTCTTCAGTAAAGCTGGCATTTAATTTTCAGAAAAACGTAACTATTTATTATCTGTAAAACTGGAGCATTATTTTCCTCAGAAACCTTAGAACAACAACAGGACCCTTTGCCCAACTTTCTGCCTTTAATGAATAAAAGGGACAAAGGCCTTAGTGGGCTATTTCCAACCAAGGATATATCTACTGTGCTATGACTAGCACAATCTAGAAGACAAAGCTAAGCCAAGGAGAAAATCCCTTGATCTCTACCTTCTGTTAGCCCCAAATTTTTTATTCCAATGTTTTTTCTTGCAGAAACATGGGAAAGACAACAACATATGGTACCAAACCATAAAAAAGGTCAAACCAAACCCATGCAACTACTCAACACGCTCTCAAGAGAACCATAAAATACTTTAAAAATACTTAGTACAATTGTTTTTTAGAAACAATTAAAAATAAATAATTTAAATTTCATGTAAACACTTTAGATACCATAAAAACTCCAGGCCTACTCAGGTTTGCCCAACTGTCTACTGGTCACACTGTTTTATAACTAAAATTACAAACTGTAACACAGGAGATAAGCCCTCTGTAATTACCACTACAGGTATTTTAATAACATACTGAAGAACTAACTATTAGGCAGAGTAAGAATGAATTATTTACAGAAATGTGTTAAGTAAACACCAAGTACAAATTCCCAGGAAACAGGACATAATATAACACTAGGTAATAAAAACCTTGTATAAGCAAAGTTATGAGTAACCAAGGCTTTTATTTTTTTTTTAATAAACACACTTTTAATGAGCATCAGTGAAACACCCTCTCATGCAGCCCATGCCCGTGAAGTGCCCCTCTTAAGTTTTTGAAATTTAAATATCTTAAAGGAGAGAAAGCATTTCTTGGGGGGTATAGGGAAGAGTCTTCAAGCTCCTAATTCAAGGTCAAAGGGTCTGATATGTCCAGCAGATATCCCAGGGTGTCTCCTTACTCTGTGCAATCACAGCTCATACCTGCTAAACCATGATGATCATCTTCTATCCATGAATTTTTATACCACGGTGCTTTTATTTTTTAATAGAATAACTCTGAAAAACTCTTAAAACGTAATAATGTGGTTACTTTCTTTGCCCAACTGACTCTTAAATATATTTCTTCATCTCTCTGAAGAATAATTACATGTCTAATTCTGTGTTAACTAACCGAAATATGGGAATATTGGAAGAGCTGCAGGTACGAGGAAGCTCCAAGTAATGACCACGTCAAAGTATGAAAATTTTGAAGTACGAAGGTTCTTTCCCACAACTGTTGTTTTAAATGTAAGCCAGTCTTGTCAAAAAGCAAATACACCACCTTGAGATCATGTTTTAGAAGGACATGGGAGGATTGCCTACTGAATTTTCTGGGTGTACCTTAACTGGAGCACTTTCTGTGATCTGAAGTTTCTGGTGCTGATAACAATTGCTATCTCCCATGACAGGCCACACGCACACTGTTCTGAACACGGTGATAGCAGTGCCTTAAAACAAGTATCAGAAGGCTGAAACTCCACAGCAGCAATATCCAGTGAAATAACAGTGACAGCAGTTTTCTTAACTAGCAACAAGGAGGAAGATAATAAGCACTACACTCAGCAATGGAATCAGCATGAGGCAACTTCAGAACAAATGCTGAAATTGCATTTTTTCAGCCTCTAAAAGCACCTTTTATGTAACTTACAATTACTTAAGACAGGCATGCCTGTGAAGAATAGCACTGACTTGAACTTAAACATTATGGCATTCTAAGTCAGCTAAACAAAAGACTCAGCTGCAGAAGCTTTGATCTCCTATACTTATTTGCAACCCACCTTGAGACAGCTGCTCTTACTACTGCCAAACAGCTTTTCTCTACATCATCTTGAAAAGTCCAGTCCTCCAGGAAAATCTTCTCCCTAATAATGTTTTCAGAGGTCTCACATGAGTGAAGATACATAGAACAATAGACTAGTTATTCTGGTCTAGAGAGAACCAGGCCTAATGAGTGTATTACATCTCCAACCTAAGCAGACTCTGGTTAATAAAAGATACTTCCTCTGAATCTCCTCTTAGCACTCCAAAGTAGAATTCATGGTAACTCAAAAGATGTCTGTGCAATGGCTGAGTAATGCAAGCTGGTCTGTGCTAGTGAAAACCGCTGGACTTGGAAAGGCATGTGGATACTGCATTGGAAAGAGGAGAGACTTCCATGACAAGGATGTTCAAAAATAGCATAGATGATTCTGAAGTAGAAGTTATAAAGCATTTTCAACAGAAAAATTTCCTTCCCCTCTAAATGTTCAATTCTTGAAGATCATTTCAAACACACCCTTCCTACATTTCAGCTTAATGGCAAAATCTGATCTTGAGGACTGCTCACCACTTCCTTCTCTAAGAATTAATGCAGAACTTAATGCAGAACTGGCCTTAATAACAACAGAATCTCACAGAGAAATGAAAAAGCAAGGCAGATGCAGTAGAAAGTCCCCAGATCCACATTAAGTGTTCTGTAAGGTAAGCAGAATTTTATCAAAATAAAGGAAACAAAACAAAGATGATGACAACCGTTTCTACCAAGTTAACGCTCATCTGTAAGGCACAACCAAGTCCTTACTTTTTCTTGACATATGTTCAATGTAAGGTATTGAAAAGAACTTAAATCTATCCTGTATTGATTTCTCAGAATTACAGATAATTTGCCTAAATTTCAAATGGTATTTTCAGACTACCACTTCCTTTATAGTTTCAACAATTATTGAATGACCGTGAAATCACGAACAACCATAATTTAGTTTTTTGGAAGTCTGTGTGCAAGAAAAAAATAGCTCCTTCTACACCAGTAAGAATTTCTACCACCCATAAAAATTTCTCTTACCTACAATACCAAGCTTTAAGTACAGAGACACAATTACCAGGCTGTTTATGGAAAGAGCAGTAAATCAAAAGTTTCTCTAACTTGAAAAATACGAAATGCTCTTGACAATTTTATGGCAAACTAAGTCACGCAGTGCTCAATGCTGAGATGCTGGGAACTACAAATGATCAACTAAAGCTTTATGCAGTAGCCAAACGTTTCCTTAAACAAAACCCTTGCACTTTGTAGTTCAGACAAGCTATGTGGATATTTAAACAGACCTCTGGATTTAATAACATCGCTTTTTCAATTCTATCTTCTATGAAATTTGGCTACAAATGAGCAAAGAACAGCAATTAAAGAAGTGACAATAAAATGTCTCAATCTATTTTTAGAGTATGGCTGATTATTTACAATGAGTAGATGATGAGTCATTCATTACAAATATTTGTTCTATTTCCTTCAGTTTTGTCAGATAAAATTGTTTATCTCATAGATGCTTTAATGTCATTCTGTGAAAGTGGCTTTTAAGGTCAGTTTTTAAACTGTGGGAACTAAGATTGTCTCAAGACCAGTTTTTTTCTCAGCATCTTTTTCAGGAGGTACCAGAAATAAAAGCTGAAATGCTCAAAGAATTATTTTCAAACCATTCAACTTGGAGGAGCCTTTGAAAGCAATTTAAAGGCTTCTACCTTTTGATCAAGCTCTACTCTTTAATAATCTAAATTAGTCTTACAGTCTGTTCTAATTTTCCATTTTATTTTTAGTTATTGTTCCTTTAGGCCAGAAATCTGAATTAAATAGTAGTAAAGATACACACATATAAAAAGATACTCTCTATTATCTATATAAATAATATTTGTACTTCCTGCTCTTTTTAAAATTAAATTTTTATATATGTAAAATATGTATGAATTTTAAGACATGTTACAACAGATGATAGTTTTATCTGGCATGTTAACGACAGAATGGAAAAATGTTTTCTATTTCCTGGTCTAAAATAATTTCATCAAAGCTTTTTGATCGGTTTTGTCAATGTCCTTGAAGCAGCTTCCAAAAAAACTGCTTAACTATATAATTATTTTACTCCTAAGACTGCAGAACCAAATTGATGAATCACAGAAAACCGCTATATATAAACTACTAGTGCTCAAGATACTCTAAAGATGTTATCAACAACTTCTGAAGTACTGGATAAAAAAGGAGGGCAGAGAACATATAATCTTATTCTTCATCTCAAGAGATGCTTCAGTAAGGAGGTACAGAGTGAAGAATAATAAGCAAGAATGGGTTTAATCTTGATTTAAGAAAAAAATACAGCATCACAGAGCCAAAGACTGAACTTAAATTATATTCACTCATTTTAAGATGAGCAAAATCTCCTCAAAACTGCAGTCTCTGAACACCTCTGTGAAGTTATGCAAAGATGAATGCTGTGCAACTGCAGCACCCCTTTAAGAAGTGACACCATAAAAGCAGAGTCTGCAGCTGCTCACAAGCTGCTCCTGAGTCATGAGATCTGGGATAGACAAGTCATATTGGCTCTGACATTTACTAGAGAATTAAATATCCATAGCTGGTTTTAAATTACGTCGAGAGTGCTCCTGTACTTGAAGCAAGTGAAAAGCAATTTTGATTTCCTTCTTCAAACAGAAAATAGCCAAATCATTCACAAATGCTTCATACAGTATTTCTGCTGTTCTGAACATAAGAGCAAAAGCAGCATGAACTGTGTCAAAGTCAATTAAGGGACAAATAACAGTCAAATGTTCCTAATAAGCAAATACTGTTCACTTAAGCGTTCAGTCTACAGACATCATGTTCTGTTTTCCAAATACTAAGCTAGCATTTGGAAATACTTTTAAAGTTCACATATTTTCTTATTTTGCATTAAGCCTCTGCAAAAGCATGAAAGGCTGCTCCTTCAATGACTTGTTTTAACATGCTGGAATTGTCTCAAAACAAGTATGTAACACGTAAGTTTTCACCTTCTCTTCGAGCAATGCTGAATTCTTGCCCTTTCATATTGACTCATTAAATTTGCCATGTCAGGAGTTGGCAAGATAACAGAAAAAGGAATGACACTGCTCTGGGTATCAGGTTATAGTGTTTGGAAGGCAACATCACCCAGCTTTGTTGATGAGATAATGGGAAATAATTTGATTTTCAACCTTGTCCACTTTCTACATAAGGAAGTCATTGCCAAATCGTGAGCCACAGCAAATCCCAATTATTGTAAACACCTTTCCGTTGAGTTTTTTAATCTACCTCAGCGGAGAAGTAGAGAATCCCCTAGTACAGAGAAAATAGTATCAGCATAGAGAAACAGCTTTTTGGGCTATTCTTCTGGATAGACATTTGGTAAGAAGATAGTACACAAGTTTAATTCTCTGTCTCTTTGCAAACTCAGTTTACATGGAATGTTTCTTCCTCTTTTTTTTTTAAGAATATTGCCATTATGGGAGATGTCATCACTGACCCATTCAGTCTCCTCCTCCTGCTGCCCTACCCCCTTTGTTAGCAGGGACAATGTGTTACAGATTACACCAGAAAGACCCACAGCAGCACTGTAACAAAGTCCTTTTTGCAAGTGGTATTGGCACCTACTTATCAATCTGCCCTGCTTATTTTGCCAAGCAAGTTACCATTTCCCCAGAACCACATTCCCAGCACAGAATTAGTCACCTAACCAGTGCTGTGCTCATTGATGGGATGCATATCTGCAGTTTTCATTTCCCTGTTCCCCTGCCCTTCTTTGCTGTTACACCCTGAGATACACACAAGCCAGCAATTGGCTGATGAGAGATAAGCAGAACTAAAAGCAAATTATGTAAAAACCAAATAAATTATTGCAACTCCACTGCCAGAGATTTACTTCTATTTCTTAATGCATACTTTTGAAAGTATACCACGCATTTCAAAATCTTTAAGAGAAATCCTGTAACATCATAAAATGTCAATCAAGTATGCAAGCACATGCAGGGCTACTGTGCTAGACCAGCAGAGAGTTCAGTTCAAGCAATTTTGTGCCAAGGAGTAAAGAATGAAATCAGTAGTCAGAGGTCAGCTCCATTACAGCAGTCCCAACCCACAAGAGAAATTACTCCCATTTCATAGATTAACTTGCAGAGTATTAGAGCAGCAATGAAAGCAAGCACTGTGGTTTAAGGAGGGATTAAAAAAGAAAACAACCAAAACCCAAACAACAGACACTGGAGAAACAGATTTTGTCAGTTTTCTGTATTTTCCAAATATGCTTCCAGGTTACTTTTAGGAGGCTTCTTTCAACTCCACTCCTCCCAGCTGGCAGGTAGAAAGGATATAAAGTCTGCCCATTCTGTTAGTAAGGGAAAAGAGCTGCATTTGTACTGCATGCTTACAAAGACAACAGACATCCCTGAATTCAGGCACAGCACCCTAGCAAACATCCCAGACTCACAAGGGTGAGGATAAAGGAAGAGGGTGGCAGGGACTCCAGCACCATGCCACTTGAGCAGAGCCTTCCCACACCCCCTGCTCTGTGCTGTTTGCCCATCCAGCCTCTCGCTTAGCACACAGAAGGAACTCAGGGCATAGCTCAGTGCTACTACACTCTACTATAAACCTGCTCTACTGTTTTCCATGAATTTTAAAATTACCGTTTTATTGTTTAGCATAGAGCTAAACCACCAGGTTACAAAGAATTGTAATCAACATTTTACCTGTATAGGTGGCTCAATCATTATCCATGCGGGAAGCATCAAACTTGGGTTAAGAGGTTGAGTTCCTACACGGAAATAAATGCCACCATTGGTGTCACAGGCCCAAACATGCTGATTTCCACAGGCCAAGCTGATCAGCTTTACACCACCTAGTAACAAAGACATTATTAGCAACCTGGCATTTTCCTTTCAAATTCAGCCAATAATCAGAACTTGTATTTAGACTTCATTGTATTAAATAAGCTTTAAACACGGTCACATAAAAATGATTAGAAGTTAATACAACTTGTGAGAGAATTTAAAAAAAAATTGCTGGATACAATGAACAAAACCTAGAGGTAGTGCATATGTGACAAATTTCTCTTCTAAAAATAAATGTTTTAGTCATAGGAGAGTGCAATTTCTAAAGCACATTATACATATGCTATTACAACAACCAAATTCAAGCAGGGAAACATTCCATGACAAATGTTATCAGTGCCTAGACAAACTTTCACATGACCTAACATGAACTCTTCTCTGGAGCTGGCCAAGCTCAGAGTCTTCTGAAGGTGTTGATCTGCTAATACAGTCAGTAAAGAATATTCCTAATGCCACCAGCATTTCAAAAATATGACAGTAAGTGGGTTATGCATTTCAGTGTTAACATACCAGTGTCACATCTGTAAATAAAGGAACTGATTTTTCAAATGGATTTATATTCACCACTGTACATATTTATTACACCAAACTCAAACGTGCAGCAGTATTTTAACCCTGTCAGCACCATGAAAACAAAGTGCCAAATAAAGGTGAGGTATGTTGCAATTTTGGCATGGTTTGTGTTTGGGTTTAGTCTAGATTCTTGCAAATTAGTAGAGATGCATACCTGGTATTTTAGACTACAAAAAACTGCTACTTAACTGTCTACTGAGACTCTTACTCTTTCACATTCATTTCAAAATAGCCATGTGACATAATGTATCTAAACATTTGATTTTCTTTTTTCACCCCATGTTGGACAAAACAAAACTAAGTAATGGAAAACAAGTTCCAAAGAAAGCAGGACCCAAGCAGTACAGATCCACTACAGAAGGAACACTCTGGTCAGAGTCCAAACTAAAGACTAAAAATAGGCCTTGCTGGTTAACTGAACATGCCAGCGCTGCTTGGGATATCCCATTCTTGGTAACAGTTCTGTTTTCAGGGATGTGAAATTTGGCAACAAATCCCTGTAAAGTGCATCATACTCAGCATTCCTTAAAGAGGGCCAAGGAATTTTATCCCACAGAGCGCAAATTCGAAGTATTTATTTCTGCAGAACGCAATATTCCCAATTGTTAGGGCTTGCTGGGGAAAAGAACAGGAAACAACAGGACAACATAGCTTTATCTTTTAATTATCTGTAGTGGTAAACAGATGTCACATTTAACTTTCTGAATCATAGGAAAAGAAATCAACCTATCTCATCCCAAAATTTCTTTTAACCAGACAGCTTCATTTAAGAACCAAAATGACAAACAAAAATTCCTACTGATTGGGATGAGAACATCTATAGCAACTTTCTTTTTTACACAGAAGCTTGACTTTGAGAGGCAAAACCAAAATCTTACTTAAAACCTCATTATTCCTTTGAATGAAGTATGAGTTGAAGCAATGGCTTTGTCACATGATACCTCAGCTGTCAAAATGTTCTGATGCAGACAAGCATCAGGCACTCAAACATGGAATCACATATCACCTACTCGGCATAGCTGATAGTATTTACGTCTACAGTAAAATCTGATATTCAAAAACACAGCTCTTATGCGAATGCTTTGGGGTTTCTCCCTCCTCCCACCTACTTTTTGTATTTTAGGAGAAGGTCATGTTAACCACATTCACCAACTGTTTTAGAGTAGTATGAACTAGCAGTATTGTTTATTGTTAAAACCTAAAGGTCATTCTACTGTGTTTAGAAACCTTGACAGTGATAGTGGAATGCTAATCAAAATAATCTACTGGGTGCTACTCCCAGTACATAATGTAAAAGGCAAGATACTACCATCATAATAAGAATATTTCAACCTTAATGCTGGCAAACCCCACCACATCCATAAAGAATTCTGAACTGCACTGTACATAAAGTTGCTCCCACCCTGCCTGCCCTCCACAGTTAAAGTTCTAATGTTTCTGGAATAAACTTACACATATACTTAAACAGTGATAATAGCTCTCCAATTTCTTCAGCCCTATTAGAAGAAAAAAAAGCTTTTCTATTATAGCAGTGGATATGTACTTGTTAAGCAGTGATGTACCACATGCAATTAAATGGAGGAAAAAACGCCTAAAACATTTTCACATTTCAGTGAACTGTGAAGTACAGTGGAGTGTTTGAGTATTTCCTGACCTCAAATCTCTTCTATGCCACCACCATGTACCACAGAGCTGACAGGAACAGCTGAATGTAAAGACTGAATTTCTGAACTGCTGAAGTTCACAGGCCAGGTATTACAGTCAGCTAACACCCATTACACTGATTTCCTCTATGAATTCTTTTGAGATTTCAGACAATGGCCAGAAGGTATTTACTCTTTCAGTTAAAGTTACTGTCTCAACTGCTGGCAAGCAGTGGTTCATGAGAAGAGTTTTGAACCACACTAAGAAGGATAAAGAGGCCAAATTGATCCTGTAGGTCAGTAAAGGGCATCAATCAGTGCTTAAATATGGTATGATGAGTGATTTGGAACCAATTCATCAGGTCTGAAAAAGAAGCTGCATACAACTGACAAACAGGTTAATTTTAAAAGATATTATTTAGAATTTTTCCATAAAGTATTATAAACTATACACTAAAATTGTACATGAGGCTTAAACTCTGCCAGCTGTGTCTGCCTTTCCTTCAACCTTAAGTTAAAATTGCTTGTCTGTTCTCAGACCAGTCATAAACATTGCCATCAAAAATGGAAAAATAGAAAACCAGTTGAATTTTTTTTAAATGGTGAGAGAATGGTGCATAGTCTCAAATTCCTTTATCCTCACCTGAAACAGGAATGTAGATTAGCACGAAGGTAAGAATGTTATAAGTCAGACTATTAAAGAAATAAATCTGATTAAAATATTATTTATGAAGTTGGCAAATAACCTGATTACCCCAAAGCCAAACTCCAAACTGTGACTACATTACAATGATCAAATCATGGTCAACCACCTAAGCAAATGAAAAGAGCAGTTAACTAGCATCACATTCTAAGCATTATGCTGAATTATTACATCACTATAAATGTGAACATGAGGGTTATCAGCTGCATCACTCATGAACGATGCAACTCTTGGGAGCATAATTCTTCCTTGGCAGGAAGCTTTGATGACTCTGCTAAAAATGTGTTTAACCATAAAATTCAGACCTTTGTGCCCCAGACCAAGTGTTTATGGCTGCACTGAGGTACAGGAGCCAGCCTAGTTAAAGCTGCTGGAGCCCTGCACAGCTCCGTGCCAGGCTGAGCCACCCCAGACTGACCAACTGCAAGATGGACTGAACACACAGAAAGCATCCTGCAAACAGGAAACTTCTTGTCTCCAGGAAAAGGATAAACAAAACCCTCTGTTCCTGAGGTCTGACAATCACCTGCCAATAGGTACTATTTCATCCAATAAACATTATATTCTACATCAGTGAACTGAAAGATACTTCTGGAAAATACGGTGTGCTAAGAGAGAGTCCACTCAATAAAAATGTCATACCTAGTTGGGAGAGATCCAGTTTTGTCCAATGCATCCCTGTTGGGCAGCTGGAGGAAAGTGTTCTGATAAATATCTGCCCGAGACTATCCAAGCCCCAGATGGCATCCTGGCAAGCAGAGTAGTGCACCATTTCAGCCTCTGGTGGCAGCTGCACCGTAGAAGGACGAAAATGAGGATTCTGATCACTGACACAAAACAGATCCTTGTTGCTTTGGCACAGCCACAAAAAGCTTCCTATGGAAAGGACATTTCTGTTGTTAAAATAATTCCTAATCCACTCTGAGAAAGCTTACGCATCTACTTTTTCTGAAAAAGAAATGATCAGTACATTTGAAGGCAAAACGAAAGCTTCTTGGCTATGTTCATAGGGTAAGGCTTTGAAATACAAGTACACATCCTAAGCCCTTATTTAGGCACTTAAATACTCCATTTCTCAAATAAAGGAAGTAGTAAGTGATTTCATTTGAAGAAATGTTTCATTTGAAGGAACTAATAGAGAGAAGACATGTAACAGAGCACTATCACCTCTCTTTATTCTTTTGCTTTTTTTGTCCTTGATAATAGCCTTTGAAAAGCAGCATTCTTTTTCAGCTCTAAACCTCATTTTTGCCACTAAAACCAGTGTACTCAGACAATGCAATTCTGAACTATTGTAACCAGCAGGTCAATTCCCTGACAGGATCTCACTTTTTACCAATAATGGGCAATTTTACTGCAGTAACTGCACTGACAGGAGTATCAGGCATTTCAGCAAAGCATGCTCTGAAACTTCCAATTACAAATTCTGGCAATTCATGCTTTGGCAGTTTAGGAAGTTGCTGCTCCTGAGGATCACCCATTTCTCTGTTGGATGCCACTCCACACCAAAGGTGAGAGCGAATAACACATTATTTTAATCTCCAGTAGTTTTACAGACATTCCACCCTACTTCAACTACTTTAGATCCCTGCAAACAGAAAAGACAACCAAAATCTGAAATAATTCAGGATATTTAATTACTTACACCATCAATTCCACTCTGTTTAAAAATCAGATATTATACACCTGCACTGTTGATTTACCAACCTTCTTTAGATGAAGCTGGGGAAGCCAACACAAAAATCCATTTTGTGGCAGAAGCAGTACCACGAGGTACAATATTATTCCAATACGTGCCTTGAAAGAAAGAACAAGTGGTATTAATGGGAAACTTAGTTTTCTGTTAATATTTGTTATTTAAAATTTAAAAGAAATTCTACTGCAATCAATTATTAGACATATTTTAGACAAGATTTTTCCATGAAAAACTTTCAAGAAACTGTTGGGGGGAGGGGAAAGCCTCCTCCTAACACCTTTGTCAACACAGAGAGAGAAAACTGGGAATGCAGAAGAGGATAAAGAAGAATATTAATGGTCTTCAACTGTGGTGATGAGGTTAAACAACATCCTAGATGTTAGTGTTTACCTAAACAAAGAAATGTACCAAATCAGAATTCTGTTTTGAGAACTTTAGCAAAAAAAATTAAAGCAATCCCTCTATTAGCACTATACAAGCATAACATTAGTGTCTTGCACAGTCACACTGATCCAGTAGAGGCAAACTCCAGTGTGCAAGATAAAATAGGTTCAGCAGTTTAAGATTGCCTCCTTATCCCAGAGAAGAGGTGTTAAAAGCAGTAACTTGTTGTGCACAGTTCACTGGTTGACAATGACTTTTCCATGAAAAATATTTTCCTTTAAATGAGAAAGTATTTAAGACCAAATGGTAATGAATCATTTAATTTAATTTTTAAACAAGTTAAAACTGCCCTGACTTGCCATGGGTAATTTCTGTGGTGACACAGCTGTTGTTAGTTATTTCCTTCTATTTAATATTCTTAACTTAAGAAAATTAAGATGCAACCGCACACCAACCTACTAAGTTTCCCTTTGCTACATGGAATTCATTTTTGCCTGAAGAGATCCAGACTCCACTGCCATTAACTCCGAGGAGGCTGGGCTGACACTGAAGCTGCTGTGACCAAAATGCCATCCGAAGCTTGTCAGCCACCTTCTCCACAGGGGCCTGAGCTGCTGTTGCCACCGTGTGAGTGGCCTGGATTATGGTCTGGAACAGGCTGCACTGGTCAAACACTACATAATCAGTGATGCTTACCTGGGAGAAAAAGAAAAAAAGTGCTCTTGGTAATTAGTTAAGCTGTGGGATGAACTGCACAATCTTTCACCAGAGGCTTTTTTAGAAATATTCAAAGTGTAGGAAGGAAAAAGTAAATATGGTACATTTTGAGTAATTGTCTTGCTAGTAAGCCACAATCAGTATTAAACACCAGCTTACAACTCCCTTCTATCCAACCATCCATTCAGAAATCTGCATTTTAAAATAGCTCTTTGTTTTAGCATGTCTCCCTCTAAAAACATGCCAAACTCTGCAAACTAACAGGTGAATTTTCAATTTCCCAAGGGAAGAGAGAAACTTGCACAGTGTAGCAACTCAAACCACAGAACAAAAACTTGAATGCAATAGTCCTTTGCAACTACCTTGTGGACATTTTAATTCACAGTGCAGAAGGAGGCCTAAATAAGCAATTGCATCTAAATAAGCAATTGCCCAAGTTCTGTCATGGACTACTGGACTGGCAACACTCTGGGATACTCCTAGAAAGGAACAAAATGCCCAAGAGCACAAAAAGAGCAGCAGTTTGCCAATAACCTCAATGCCAAGCTACTCACGATATTCACATGCAAAAAAGGATTATACATGCACATAGACCAAAATTCTTCTAACTAAGATAGGCATGTAGACAAAAAAAAATTCAGCAAGACTGTTTTTACTCCCTTCTTCCCCATCCCTGTCTCTGGAGAAAACAAAAAAAGCTGGAGAAACCAGAGTCAGGAATTCCAAATCAATACTGGACAGTAGTTGCAGTAACTGAGTTGGTTTCACCCACTTTAACTGTGGCTGAAGCCAGCAACTCCACATGGCACAAAGAAACCTCAACTGAACGGAAAATTGCAAAACACATTCTTTTATTATTTATTATATTATTTATGACATGAGTTATTATTTATTTTCTCTACCTAGGGAAAAGGATGGGCACTGAAAGACAAGAGAAAAGGCTGCATTCAGCAGTCAGGTCTGATGTTCTGCCTCAACAGCATGTCCTATGACCTGGCAGAGCATTTCTTGTGTTCTTGAAAGCTTCTGCAATGCTGCTCTGGATGACCCTGAGATGGTTTTCCTCCCCTCTTTACAGGAGATACAAAAAGGAGATTTCAGCCATAGCCACACAAAAGTTTTACATACTGAATAAAGTGTACTAGAAAATATCAAGCAATTAATTGATTTTTTCCTAGAATCTTGTGGAAAAATAACACAAATAATCAACCCAAGGTAAAAGACTAAACTGAAAGCAAAATTAAAAAATGCCTACTTGCCACCAATGGTTATCATCTCCTTGTGGTTTCTTTGAAACTATACCAGTCCTGAACCAGAGATTGCCATGGATATCCAAAGCCCATAATGTCTGCTGATCACCAAGGGTTATGCACACTGGTTCCAAAGCTTGCATTTCACTGGAAATTCAAGCAAATAAAAACATTAAAAACCTTAATTGAAATTTATGTTAATGGTATTTTAAGGAAGCTATTATAATGCCAATAGTTTAACATGGTTGAAACTCAGTGGGACCAAGCTAAAAAACACATTTGACATTAAATTTTCAGTTATTCGGTACTTAATATTTTATGTGTTTAAGTAGAAAACATTCAACAACCACCACAACAAAAACCACGAGTCCTTCAAAGATCAGTCAAGATTTGAAACCTGAATACATAACAATAAAATTAAACAAGCCCTATTTTGTTCATTAAATAAGCATTCAAGAACTGTGTTATTTAAGCTTTTGATAAAACATCTTTATAAATGTATCTTCTCAACTTCCTTGACCTACTCTGAGAACAATACCTGCAGTCCAGGGACCACAAGTAGAAAACTCAACTATGTGACAGAGATAAATGCTGAATTTAGGACTGTAAGTTTCCTGCATAAGTAAACCATTTTCAAACTGAGAAAGTCAACAGGGTCAGGTGATCAGATCAGACACTGAAAAGGTAGCAAACAATGCCAGTTCTTTCAGATAACCTTTCCTGACAATTTAAGAACAAATAGTGACTGCTTCCTGCAATTTTAACACAAAGCCCAAGAACATGAAATGTACCTAAGGTGTAGGTCAGGCAGGTATTTTCATTAAACAAACTAATTAAAGTTCACATTCAAACAAAGACACAGTAGTGTCTCAGACTGTTCAACTGCCAAATACCAGGCTGGGAGGTAGCACAAGTTAAGGTTTCACAAGAGGATATTCAGTAGATAAAAGCACCTGATGACAAGAACTTGAATTTCTTCCTAAAATTGTGCCAGGCTGATGTCACAAGAGATACTAAATTCTTCATTCTCAAAGCCAGCAGTAGAGACTCAGTGCTTTTAACTTTATCACAAAGAACTACCGTGAGCACAGGATCAACTACAAAGATAAATACCAACTACACAAAATATTTATAAAAACCTGTGGCTGGGGAGTGCAGTAGCATTATCCAGCTGTGTGGATGACCAAGAAAATGCATGCATTTAACCTCAGAAAAAAAAAGGAAAGAAAAAAACCCACACCCTAAAAAACTGGAAAGATCCTTATAAACCATTATGGCAGAGATTAAAGAAGCAATATTTAATTTAAAAAATCACGTTGACAGACATTATAAAGATATTTTAAATTTTTTTCTCACTCTTTAAAACTGCTTCTGTTTATGACAATTGCTTTCATTACATATAGCACTCATGGATAGATGGCTGGCTGGCAGGAAGAAGTACAGACAGACAAAACAGATATATACACACACAGTGACTTAGAGACACGAGTTCAGGTAATACTTGCTCACACATGGATGGGTCCCAGCACACTGTGTCAGTCAGTTTTTGCCCAGAAGGTCCCAGTGAGGCATTCCTTACCTGACAATGTCACTCTTCCAGTGCTCTCCCTCGGGACAGAAGCTGCGCACGCCCTCGCGGTACAGCAGCGCCCGCTGCTCGCTCAGAGCCCACACCACGTTGTTTCTGGAGGTGACCTGTGACAGTGGATAAGGGCAGTCAACCTTTACTGCTCGGGCACAAGGACGATCCACACTCAGGCCTAGAAATCAGAAAACGAGGATTGCTTTATAAATTTAGGGTTTTTTTGCAACAAAAAGGAGAGAGAGAAAGCAACTCAATTTAAAAAATGCAGAAGGGAATCTCCTTGACATGCTAACGTTTGTCATTTGATCACAATTTCCTTGAATGACTCTTCTTTCTATAAACTATTAATAATTTCCTCTAAAATAGCTGACCTTACATTTTAAAAAGTAAGACACTGTACATCCTTCAACATCCTGCACAGTGCACGTCCAGTCCTGTCATTTCTGTTCCTTTTCTCCCTCTAGTGTCAGCACCAGGAATCTCCATTTATAAAACCTCTATTAGAGCTGACAGAAGCACCAAAGAAAAAGCCAGTAACGGAAGAACTTTTGCCCAAAACACGACAGGGAGAGAAGCAACCTGATCTGAATAGTGACAGCAGAGCAATTACAAAAAAAGTACACCACAGTGTGTAATACTGAAAGGAGCAGAGAGGTTCTGGTAGATATACAGGCACTTTGCACATATTTCTACATCTAATCTTACAGGAAAGTGTCTTCTTTATGATTACACCAAAGCTTGATTTGATTTACACACGTGAAACTTCATGTGGAACATCTCAGAAGACATAGCTTTTGTTTCATCTCCTCATGCTGCCAAAGCCAGTATGAACAGATTCATGTGTATGAAATATTCTAGACTAACAAGAACACTCATTTCTAAAACTCTGAGTACACACTTTTGTTATAAATGTTACACAAGACAGTGAAGAGAATGAAAAGATGCCAGAGACACAATTTTCACTGGCTGCCTCTCATTAGGAAGGCAGATACACTGAGAATTTATTTTTTGCATCAAAAGACAAATTTGGAAGCCTAAGAACAGCAGAATGTAAGCTGATGTAATCAAACCAGTCTCTCAAAGGGAAGACAAATATTGATTCAAACCTCCACAGAGCCCTGTATGATTAGCATCCAAAATTTACTCTCCATCACCACTATCCATGCCTGCTGGCAGTATGCATGTGACCATGGGCAGGCCACTTGACTTCTCTGGGACTACTACACTTAACTAAAAAAAATAATTTTAACAGAGCACCTTGAAATGCCTACTTAAAACAGTTTTCTTAATCACAAAGGATTTTTGCATTGTGCTACTAAACCTAAAAAAACCTACTAAACCTGCTAGTAACTAAACCTAAAAGAGAAATTACAAGAGTGCCAAAATGAAATGAAAGGTAAACAAGAATTTTGACAGCTACTCAGACATGCTGTCCTGTTTCTGCATGTCTTATATAGTTTCCCCTTAACCCAGTCCTCCTCTTCATTCACCAGTAATTCCTTCATCATGTTATTGGTAATTTTTCCTTAGTAACTCAGCTCTCTGTGTAAGCCCCACATGCCCAAGAGTCCTTGTTACTTTTCTCCCGTAACTCTAAAGCTAGTACTGCCATTCTTCACCCTAGCTCCTTGAATTTACCCTGAGTATGTTTGCATAACATCTTATCCTCTTCTAGTCACTGAAGAACTTAAAACTAAGGCCATGACTTCAAAGTTGCCACTACACTAGCCCTTTTTCCAGTTTGTGCCTCCCTCACATCCATTAAGAAGGCAGCTCCAGATTCCGGCTGCACAGCCCATTCTGTTCCCCCATGGCTCTGCTTTCTCTATCACATAAAACACATATCCCTTGTCTATACATCCAAAGCACTTTACAACCTTCTGTCTCAGAATACCTTCCTATCATTACTAGGTGGTAACTCTTACCTTCTGCAGATCTGTGCTTTTCAAAACACAATGCTTCTACTTTTCCCTATTCTGCCCACTTAAGGCTGAGTTGTTTCAGTGCACCATACCACTTTCAAAGCAAGGATATTATTTTGGTACTTTCTACAGTCCCTTTCCACTTATCTCCACCCATCTCATATCTTCCCCATGCCATAAATTCTCTGTACTGTATGTACTCCAACTGGCACACACAAACAATTGGCCATGAACTGGCTTTTCCACTCTCCTAATTACACAAAATCTCACAGCTGTTTCCAAGTGTTTCTCAAGATAAAAAGGTTTCCTTATGTTCTGGCTGTGGATAAAAGTTTATACCAAACTGCCATCATTCTATAGACTTGCAATCCAATAATCTTAGCCCACAAAAATTCAAAGAGCCTGCAATTAATTCGGGTACCTGTTTGCAGATACAGATCTCCATTTGTTCTGATAATCCAGGCGGTGTCATCACTTAGAGCTACAAATACAGCCTGGGGTAAAGCCTCATACCAGTGACGTTTTCCTTTTATAGTTACTTTTC
Organism: Aegithalos caudatus; assembly: GCA_013389925.1. Taxonomy (NCBI): domain Eukaryota; kingdom Metazoa; phylum Chordata; class Aves; order Passeriformes; family Aegithalidae; genus Aegithalos; species Aegithalos caudatus. The sequence continues at coordinate 1,026,986 of WEIU01018195.1, forward strand.
CACAAGCAAAAGCTTTGTTAGTCTTCTGTTCAATCTTCCAGAGAAGAGTCCCTGTATGAGAAGTGAAGAACATAACATCACTCAGGAATTACTACAGCAATCACAGGTGACGTGTCCTAGCTACACCTAAACTAACAGGAGGGGAAAAGCAAACCACCAGCATTAAACAAAAATGCAAGTTCAGAAAGCCCCTACAATTTTTTTTTTTAAAGCAAGACCAGAACAGTAACTGACTTCTAGTATATGATATATTGAAAAAAGAAAACCAAATGGAATGCCAAACTTAACTGCTGGTTTGTACACTGTACTGCCAGAACAGTGCATTGTCATATTAATTTCCCTTGAATGATTCCACAAAATTGCATTTAATTCCATTTTGACATGTTGTGGTTAACATGCTCCTGCATGAATACATCCATAGCAAACTGTGGAAGCTAGAAACTTCCACAAATTCAGTGAAAAGCTGGGTGAATTCCTGGAACTGAAGGATAAGAAATGCAGAGGAACAACTTTTGGATTGCCCAGGCAATCTGAACCACCAACAACTGCAGCCTGAAGCTACCAAGGGCAAACATGACACATGCCCTTGCCTTTCACTTTTCTGCAGGGACCTGCTGTTGGATCACTCTTAAGGGTAAGATACTGAGCTGGATGAACCCACACGCCCACCTACTACAAGTACTCTCAAATTGTTTCGTCTATGGCAAAGCTCAGCTACAGATCAAACAGAATTTCTTTCCTCTTAAAACAGATAGCAAGTCTTCCCCTACAGAGAGAAGGGAAGACTGACGTGTTTTTAGAGATGACAGGGAAGAAAAGTAGTAGCAAGGAAGAAGAAATTAAAATGGCTGAGAAACTTTGTATTTTCACTCCACTCCTGGAACAATCTGGAAGGCCAAAAGTGACACAAGTTTATAACCAAAACCTGCTTATTTTTAATCCAACATAATCCTCATTCACAACCATCCAGAACAAATGCATATGCAAATGTACTAAACTTCAAAGTACTTTTCTTCAAAGTATTTAAAAAGAAATCAAATCAACCAACCCACGCATACACAAAGCCAATTCTACATTTACGAGAAAAAGAACTTTAAAATTGTGAATCACAGAATAGTTTGGGTGGGAAGGGATCTTAAAGATCATCTAGTCCCAACCCCCTGCCAAGGCAGGGACACCTCTCACTTGACCAGATTGCTGAAGGCCTCATCCAGCCTGGCCTTGAGCAATTCTAGGGATGGGGGATCCAGAGTTTCTCTGGGCAACCTCTTCCTGTGCCTCACCACCCTCACAGCCAAGAACTTCAATAGTTCTTAACAAAAATCAAGGGTTTGTATAGAGAAGGAGCTCTTCTCTGCCTGCTTCTTTAGTTCACATTAATCAGGCAAATGCATATTGAAAACCTTCCAAAATGAAATGTGAACCTGTTAGAAAGACAGCCACTTAAACTGGAACGTGGGATGCAGAGGTAGTGAAGATGCAGTCATATAACTCTGACTATAAAAACCAAAAGGAATTCCAAGCCAACACACTACTTTTACATGAAACAAGCCCTAAAGTTTCTGGAAGTAATTGATTTGAAAAAAACCAAACAATAAACTTCCTATGTGGAAATTACATGTGCGCTCAACTATATCTGTAATCACATAAAAATGGCAAGTTTCACCTAATTAAACAATAACTGATATTTAAAAAAAAAAAAAAAAAAAAAAAAAAAGAAAAAGCAAATAACCAAAAAAAAACCCCAAAAAGAAAATACCCAACTCTACCCAAGTTTTGTATTTACAAGGAGACAGAGCAGCAGAAACCAACCTACCTGAGGGGGAAACTGCCACTTGCTGGACTCCATCCTCAAACTTCTGCCATCGCAGCCCAGCTGCAGGAAGGGCACTGCAGTACAGGCTGCCTCGGTAGTCCAGGCACCAAATGTATTTTTCTGAGACAACCAAGCTCAGGATGCCATAACCAGGGCCAGAGTATCCCATCCAGCTCTCTGCAAACTAAAAACTGTAGAGTCAGAACAGTGTCAGGTGTCTTCAAAGTACATAAGAAATTGGGTATGTAAGAAGAGCAGCTCCCACGTTTTGATTTTTAAAAAGGTAACTTAAGTACTTTAATCAATGAATAAATTTGCCTTGTGAAAATGAAACTACAGCTGTCACTGTTCTCTAAAGCAGTATGTGCACAACGAGATTGCTAGAACAAGAGATTTTGCAAAAAAATAAACAACTCTACCCCGTCATCCACCTCCAAAGAAGGAATACATAAAAATGTACAGTCTGCCTGTAGTCCAGGAATTTATTCATTGTCTAGGAAGTGATGAGCAAAGGGAACAAGACAGCTGAAGGGCAGAGACAGCTGAATATCCAACTCCAATACTCTCTCTATGGTAGAGGAGCCAAATCTTGCAGAAATCTGGTTTCCAGCCCGCTCTTAAATTTTGATTGCTTCCATACATTACCAGGGGACTTTTCTGAACATGACAGAGTATAAGAATACTGTAACCTGAAACTAAAATCTTCTGCACTTTGGGCTGCAGTTGTTAATAGATAGGACACTATTAAGTTATAACTCAACCTTTATGAATGAATATTTAGTTGATCCCAATACAAGGCTGGTACAGATCTAAAAGAAACAAAATCCCCACCCTACAAGAACTGCATTTCCTTCTTAAGACTTCTGCTAAAAGCCCCAGTGATTCTGGCAATTTTGCAGATTTTACAATTAACTTCAGTACTTCTTTTCTAGAGTGTCTCTGAGGATTACCCACAAAATAATGATGAAGGAAAGAGGGATAACAGAGAAAGGAAACGGTCAACATTTTAAACAGCACTAACTACTGCTAGCTAGGGCGCAAAGACTAATCCTTATTCTGAGTATTTACAGGTAAAATAATCCTTAAGTAGAAGCCAGCCATGTGAGATAATTAGCATTAATTCTCCATGGAGTCAGCTGAATTTGAGAACAGTATCACACAGAATCTGGAATACTGCAGATCCAAACTAGCAGCAGCTTTTGAGCATGACTGTGTTTTACTGTTCACTCTTTCATGGATGGGTTTCTAACAGCAATTTTGTTGACCTGAGAATAATACAGCCAGAACAGCTTCTTTGCATTGCAAGCACACATCACCCATTATGAAGTCAGATACATCACATTTGAAGAGTTACAACACGTACTGTTGCTTGGCTTTATACTTTACTTGTGTATTGAATCAAGTAGAAAAAGAATTTCTCTCCTAAAGATGTAAAGAACAGTAATTGCAGGAAATGTTTCTTTTGAAAAGCTGTTTCTTTTTAAGGTTAAAGGTACTTTAATTAAACTGAAATAAATACCTGATCAGATTTTAACAGCACCATTTCATCTAGGCTTATCTTGGCTACATCCTGTGCATCAGGCACAGAACCAACTTCAGGCATGCTGGTCTCTGAGGAAGAATATGGTAATCCATGTCCATAAATATCCTCTTCATCACTTGAGGCAGATTTTTCAGTCTTACTTTCATGAGTGTCTGCTACCCTTTCAGCAGCGCTAGTACTACATTTAGCTTTGATTTCACTTTCAAAATTCCACCCAGAAATGGAACAGTTATCTGAATGAACATTGTCAGAGATGTCACACTGGAGCCCAGAAGGGTCTGACAGAGCACTGTGGATTAGAGACAGCTGCTGTTGGTCTTCCCCACCAGTTTCATCACTTTCCTTTGGTGTCAGGAATGTCTGGACACCAAGTATGCTGTCACATTCCAAAAACATCTGGTCTGTAAGGTCTGGATCTTCAGAAGATATTTCAGTATCTTGCAGCTTCATTTTACCCAAGTCTTCATCTATTTTACACAATGTAGGAAAATCCTGCTCCTCCTCCTCCTGGCTCAGCTTTCCAGGACAGCATTCACTGCTTGCAGAAACCACACCACCATTACATTCACCACCAACACTGCTTGTCAAGTCTTCTGTGAGCACCAGAGGAGATGCAGATGTCAAAGTATCTATAACAGCTGAAGTACCCATGCCACTGTCACTGTTTGGAAGTTTCTGTAAATCAACCACATCTCCATTTTCTTCATTAATTAGTACACTTGCTGACTCAGGAGACTGCAGGACACTGAAAGTTTCTGAACCGTTATCTTCTTGCAAGATTGTGTGGGACTCCACACTGAACATACTTTCCTGATCTGGAGATCCAGTACTCAAATGATCAATGCTGCCACTCATTATGCTGGAAGTCATGGAAAAGGAGTCTGCATTCAAGGAATGTGGACTGTCACCAGAAAGCTGACGTTCATAAATTGGTGTGCCTTCCAGAGAGCTGTGGCTTCTCCTTGTCCCACTTTCTGTGATCACACATACATGAAAAGGAGAAAAGTAATATTAATAAAATCCATTAAATCCCAGTGCCAAGTAAGAAATGAAAATATTTTTAGAACTGGATGAAGAACAAAGTTAAATCTAAATTTTAACCATATTGAATTTTTTTAACTTTAATATTAAATGATACATATAAAGCCAAAAAAGTCTTAATACAGTAAACAATTAAAATTATCGAGTACTCGCACTACTTCATCAAACTAAAGAGGATGGCTAAGAAAGACACTGCCAAATATTCTGAATAGGATAAACAGATATTACACAATTCCAACATAAAACTGGACAGAGTCCACTGTATGGTCCCATTAACAAATACATTAGAACTCAAAGCATGTTTTTGTAAAGAGAAACAAAAGAAATAAACTCCAAACAGATGTAAAAAGACTTCATCAGTTTATCACTTTTAAAGGAGATTTTCATCTTAGACAGGAATAGCCTACCAAACCCCCTCAACCATTTCAGAGGCACAATAACACAGTACACACGAGGCCTGCTGAACACAGACTCTTTCATGTAACACACTCTAACAACAAGCACAGGCGAAGTAAGGGAAAGTTCTGCTCCACCTACCCTGTTTCTTCTTTTTTTTCTTTTTCACCTTAATTGGTTTTACAATAAGTTCTTGATCAAAATCTTCAGAGCTGATGGTGCTGAACCGTTGTGAAGAAAGCTGAGCATCCCTCTGAGCTTCTGGAAGTTGGTCTGCACACATCAGAAAGCTTGAGCCACTGTCCACAGAGTTCACAGAGCTGCTCCTGCTCCGTGATTCACTTACCACAGAGCAGCCCCTTTTCCTGGTTTCATTGCTCAAGTCTCCCACTCTATCAAAACTTTTCTCTGATAGTGTTGGAGTTTCCAGATCATCTTTCACTGAAGAAGTGCCATTTTTATCACCAGTAACTGAAGGGGAAGTAAACATTTTTTTTTCTGTTTCCACTGAAGGGCTGGATGATACAGATGAAACTACTGATGATGGGGTCAGCAATTTAGGACTTGTATCTGTTAAAGGATTTGAAAATTTTAATTCACATCTGAAACTGTCAAAAAGAAAAATAAAAGTATAAATACTAGTTCAAGTATAAATACTAGCAACAAGTGAGTAAGGGCATAATTTTGGAGAGTACTGAAACAAAAGAATATTTACACCAAAAAAAAATCTAAGCTAACAACATTTAAAAAAAAATACTTGCACACACACACACACACTATAAACGTCCTGCAAATTAATCTGTATGAAAGCACTTCCCCCAAATCCTGTATCAAGCTTCCATTAGCAAAATTCTGAATTTACATTTATGTAAAAAGAACAGTACAGGTCTGCAGCTTGGAAGATCCAATTGTATCACACCCTGAAGTGCCATCCTATGTCTTTAACGTCTTCATTCAAACCTTTAGTAGCTTGAAAAAAATTAAGGAAAATTATCAGATAAATCACTGTAGTGATTAGAAGAAAATACACTTCTAAAGGCTCCTTTCAAACTATACTTGAAAGTTTATTAAAATAATAAACAGTCTGTAGAACTTGTGAGTAAAGAACTGCCTAAATGACTAAAGCTATTGCCAATAAGGAAGTTCCCCAGCATTCAACGAGACTTCACAGAATATTTATTAGCATTTTGCTAATACAAAGCTAAGATGGAATATTCAAATGCATTAGTTGTCCCTTTTAAATAGTTATAGTAACATAAATGCTTAACTCAGATGGCAACAAGTACGAAACAGTCAAATTGTTTTTGGAATTTTAATGAGCATTCTTTGAATTTATTTGCCAATTCTTTCTTTTTCATTGCTAGGAAGGCTGAGATTTCCCCTGGAATGTGGCTGGTGACAGGTGGCACAGAATCAACATCTTCAGCTCTTAAGACTGATCCTAAAGGGATAACCACCATGAGGAATCCAGACTGCTTCAGCATCATGGTTCAGCATGAGCCCTCAAATGCACAGATTAGAGATGCCTCGTTAGGTTAATGCTGATCCACTCTCAAAAAAGGCAAGCATATTTAATTTCTTAATGCCCCCATTCTCACTGCAGCCAAAAGAGAAGCTCAGATAAGCAGATAAACCAAATCTATAAATATAACCTATCAGAACAGATGAGTAACTCTACAGGACCTGGCAGGTTTTTCCAATAATCTCAAGGGTTTTATCTGAGGTTTGGGTTGTTTCAATTTTGTTGGTTTTGGGCAATTTGTTTTTTTTGGTGGGGTTTTTTTTTCTTGTTGTTGTTTGGTTGTTTAAAACTAAAAAACTACAATAAGCACCATGTTCCATGAGGCTCACGCTAATTTACACATACTAAATTTACTAATTTCTACATACTAATTTTACTAATCTCTACAAACCTATTGATGACAGTCCTTCAGGTCTATTTGAAATTCTTATTATGTCTCTATCTCCCTTTAAGAGGAAAATCTCATTGTTGGTACAGGACACAGACACAATATCACCGTATCCTTCCAAGCCACCAATCAAAGCCTGTAAAGAGGCAACAGAGAAAGAAATAATTGGCATTAGATTAACACAGTGTTTGCACAACATGGGACTCTTAACAAAAGCGTTTGCTGGCTTTTAATCAGCATAAGCAGTTACAGGCTAAAGGTTTTTATCTTATTAAAAAACAGAAAAAAGAAACAGGAAAGAACCCTTTAATCATGATGCAGCTCCATTTTTATACTAATTTAAATTCCACAGATCTACTCTTTGTCCAACTAAAGGCAACTAAATGTAACAACTTTAGCAATATACAATTTGGTGGCAGAAGAGTGCCACAGTACTAATGTTTAATATCATTTAGACAAAAATATACTAGCTTGTATCACATTCATATGCATTTTTAAGACAACAGAATAGCTAACACTTCACTGTACACCAAATAAAAGGTAATATGTCTTTTTTCAGACACCAATAGTAGTAGAAGGGAAAGAATTAATAGTTCTGGGCACATTTTATAGGCCTAAAATATCTTTTTTGCATTAGTTCCTAGACTGTAGTTTTCAATGTTTCACTAAGCATCAAAATTAATTTTGATGTTAACACCACAACTGAAAGCTTTAAATATATGTAATTTTCATAAACAACATACTGAGCTAGTTGGTGAATATATCATTGCAATGACAACTTGAGAAGGGAGACAATAAATGTTCTTTTTTTCCCATTTTAAATAGGGATTTAAATCACAGCCATAGAATGCATAACCAAAACAGAGTCCCGAGGCATAGCAATAGCAAAGACATGGAAGAAACAAAACATGCAGCCACAAGATTTATCTACCTGGTTCACAGTGTCTAGTAAATAGATGCTGTATTCGTTCCAGGTCAGCACCCATCCTTCTTGGAAAAAGCATGAGACAAGCCCAAGGTGTTTCTCTGGAGAGCTGTAACTTCCTCTGTCAGGTGGTTCCAAACGAGGGTACAGTTCAAAAGTTTTTATTCCTCCAGCAAATACATCTTTCAATATGAATGTGGCCTGAACAGTCCCATGAACATCAGACTTCCACAAACGAAGCCCAGGTCTGGCAGCAAATAGTGTCAAGTCACTCTGTTTACACAGGCCAGGTATAAAACATGCTCCAAACTTGCCAGTGCTAAAAATGCAAAAGGATTCATTTAAAAAACTATATACTCAACTTACAAACAATTTAAAAACTAATGGCACAAATTTATGACTTCTAATTATCAAGTCTTTGATTAAAATACTCAGTCAAATGTCTGAAGTACAAATTTAGTTACAGTAAGACAAGAGCAGTAACTCCAAATAACAACTTTTCCCTCAGCTTTGGATGTCAGACATTTCATCAATTAAGCAAGTTAAATGACTCCTCCTAATAAGCTTAATGCCTCTCTGTCCATCTCAAAAAGATGCTACTATGCATTCTTCCTTCTCCCAGAATTACTAAAAAAAAAGCAGAACATTACAAACTAAAGCTAAGAAACTGACAGCCTTTGCTTGCAAGAAGCACAGAACAGATCTCTGCTGTTAAACCCTTGGTTTCCCATATACAGAAGCACCATTACTATCATCCATATACGATGGACCTTGGTATTCCTTTACTATTCATATCCCTGAAAGATCCATCATAAACCCTCTTTCAAGGGTAAATTTCCTCTCCTCAGAGATAGAGTCAGTCATGCTGCTCTGTGACCGGGTTCCCTCTTCTTTACCTGAGAGGGACTACATAAGAGATGTCAAAGCCACACAAGAGGTTCCTAGTCTTCAATTCAAATTTAAGTGCTTACTATACATTCTCCCTATTAACTCACTTCAGTGTATAAGAAAAACAGGGATGATGGCTCTCTTTTTGCATCAAGTATTACATCACCATTAGACAGACTTGATTACAATGCCTGCTCACTCCAAGTGACAATAAACAAAGAGGGACTGCAGAGGAAGTTCAGCAGTGTTTTCAGTTTCAACAATAAGAAAACATCTTAAATATTTTTGCCTAATACTGCCTCAAAAATATGATCCTAACATACTTGCAACCACGTACTTTCTAAATAGGTATAATTGTCATTTCATGTTTGATTACACACAGCTATTGTAACTAGCTTTTTATGAGCAGACTGCTGTGTTGTATTAATTTTACTGCCTAGATCACCCTGTCTGTAATTCACTTTGAAATGCAAGAATTAATAGATGAGCCTGCATCAGGATTTTATGAGGGTTACTTTTTTCTGGGCTGTGTTCCAACTTGGTTGACGGATTTCTCTTCTGTGTAAAAGAGCAGAGTCCGCTGTAAAGTAGAGACAAGCAGCACCTTCTGGTTGTAATCCAACTGCACAATCGAAGATGGCTCTTCCAATACAAGGCTGGAGTTGCAAATACCCTTTCAAAGAAACACACAATTCACTGGAGTCAAACCCCCCTAAAAACACAAGGCAGTAACTAATACTTTAATGAAATTTATAAGCTCAAGAGAAAAAACAAAACCAACAAAAAGCTTTTGAACTCCTGTTGCATGAAATTCACTTAATGAATATGGATTTAATTTACATAGGCAAGAGGAGAGTTAGATTGTGTGTGACACACTATGAAATGTAGTTCCTCTTGGAATATTAGCTAATATATTTCTCTTGAAATCAACAGAAGCTTTGGAACTTTAGGACACATTTTCTTCCTCCTTCCCCATTGCCAGCTCATACATTGCTGAGACAATCGTTACTTTTGGTGATTTCTGTCAAATCAAATTGAGGGACAGTCACAGATAAATGAGGACAGATGTTGTTTAAATTTTTCTTCCACTCAGAAATTCAAATTGGCATTAATTTTGGTGACATCTCAGGTCTGTATTAACTACCAAGATGTGATAAAAATTCCATTTACTGGTAACATGCTAGACACCCAGCAGCACCCAAATGTTACTTTCATTCTACACTGAGATGCTGAACAATGCTGGGAGAACTTCACCAATAGAGCCACATCAGTCAAAAATAGCCCTTCCATACAAAAGAGAAAGTAGTGGCTGAAATCTGAAGCAAGATTCAATAGTTATTTCATGAAAAATTAGAAGGATCACTACTTCTTTTAAAATGCATTACTTTTTTTATAAGATAAGCAATGAAGGATATCCAATGGTTGCCTTGCTGGGTGTGCACACACTGGGCCGAGTGTACACTCACCAATAAAGCCATCCAACTAAACACAACACTGAGCAATTAAGTAACTGCTAAATATTTAAACACACAAGCAAGTGCAAATGTGAACTAAGGTCCCTATAACAAATGCTCACCTGGTCTAGGTCTAGTGCAGAGTAGACAATTTTTCCTTTGTCATCTCCAGAGAATAATTTCATTCCATTGGGACTCCAAGCTAAAGCTGTAATGCTACTTTTATGGATGCCAGCAACATCAAATCTGCGAAGCTGTGAAACAGTAACAAAGCAATACAAGGATGAGATGAAGAGAAAATGGATGCACAAAGCCTATTCAGAGACTCCTAACTGGTTTAACTGGAGATCAAGTACAAAAATGCAGGTCCTTCTAAAGTTTATTTAGCACAAAAACCCCGTAACAATCCAAACCCCCCTCCACCAAAGAGATCAGCCAATTATTACACATGAGAAAGCTCTCAGAAACGTATTTGATTAAATACATCTTTTGTAATGCAAAGCATGCTTTAATATTATTGTTTTATAAGCTTAACATATGAAGCTTAAAATATACTCACAGCTGTTTCATCAGGCAAGACTGGCTGGGTTTCACTCTTACAAAGAATCATAGTAACACTCTACTAGAACTGGCCATACTAGACCTAACAGACACTTAGGCAAATGAAAATATTTACCTGTTTGTTCCTTCCAGGTAAGGAAGACACAAGCTGGAAAACTGCAACCCGACCTGAGGCTGTACCAGCAGCAACCAGATCATCAAAACAACTCAGCAGCTTTACAAAAGTTATAGATTCACACCTCCCCTGTTGAAACAAACCATACAAAAAAATCACAAGTTAATGAGACACCAACAGAGAGCTCAATTCCAAACAACTGAGCTTCATTGGAAGGGACAACAGTAAAAGACAGTATTTACCTCAAAATTATATTTTTTCATCTGGTTTAAATGTCTGCAGTAGAGATAAAGCATTCCAATGCTGCTCCCCACAGCAATGTAGTCTCCATTGGTATCAAGTGCTGTGAGGTAAACCACGATAGAGCGAAAGCCCTTCTGGATCTTTGTAGGAATGGCATTGAGGAGATAATACAAGGGACAAAATTCCTTAAATATAACTGGTGAAGCCACAGATGCCATAGCAAGGATTTACATCAGCAAATTTAAGGCTGAAATAAACACATCTACATGACCACATAAGGAAATCTGGAAGACAAAAGCAAAAGACATGTCATTAACTTGTGTGGAGAGAGTAAAAGGATGACAGCCACAACTTAGCAAAAAAGAAGATAAAATCTCAGATTTTTCTTTACATAAAGAAAAAGCAAGTTAAAATCTTGTAGTGAATGTAACCTATTCTTAGAATTATTTTTTTTTTACTAAAAAGTATATTCCTTAATTTCAGCTACCATATAAAGATGTATGGTAACCCCTACTGTGGGATAACCACATTTTCTTGCATCTGTAAGCTTGTCAAAGTTGAGCTGAAATGCAGTGTTTCTTTTCATCTGCCTAGTGAAAGAAAATATAAGGACTCTGAACAATCCATGTGATGTATTTCTTCATCTTCCTGCAGCCTCTGCCCTCAACCCAACCAGTGCCCAAGAGCATGGGATATTCACTGTGTCAGACAGTGCTGTAAGAACAAAGCAACAGAATAATATTTGTGCTCCACTCCTTAATGCCCCAAAGCCCAAAAAAAACACAGCTGAGAAACAGTTCAGCTAGAGCTATGTCTGCTATACATTCAAATAACAACCAAAAAATTAGAATATTGTGGGAAGAAAGGAGAGGGTAAAAACTAAAGAACTCCTATTTTGACACATACAGGAAAATATTCATATAGCAACTGAATTTAGAAAGATAAAGAGCAAACAGGAAATAAGTACCATATGTCCAGGTTTCCTTCAATGGATAAGAAAATAATTTCATGCTTGTGAGCAATACTGTAACTATACTTAAGGGACAATATCTAAGAATAACAGAAACAGAGTTTGTTTGCCTTCTCCAAGAAAAACAACACGGTCAGAGCTCATCACAAAAATAACATACTGGCACCTTCAGAAAAAGATGATTATGAGGAACAAAAAAATATTCAAAAAATTTAATTAAACCCAGTAATTTTTCTCATCACTACAGACTTGACAAGAACATTTTGTAGCAGTAGCTGCTGCTTCTCCTCACGGGTGACTTTGAAACATGGAAAAAAAAAAAAAGAAGCCCTCACTTCTCAAATTTTATTTTTCCATAAGCAAGTCTGATTAACAGAATGGTACAGAGTCTTTCAGTTTTCCAATAAAAGAATTTTGGTTATCTGTAGACAGGGAAGTTTTCTCCTTCAGTTTAACACTGAAGCTTTTATTGAGCTTCAGCAGAGTCAGAACTTCCTTAGAGAAATAAAAACCAGCAATCAGCCAATTGAAGTTAGAAATGTTTCTAAATGCTCTCACAATTATGCTGTGAAGTACTCCTACTGCAATTTGAGATATGTCCTATTGTGCCTAGTTTTTACTTCTCTAAGGATGGAAAATGTTTCTTGTTTAGCGGCTTCATACATTGCTTGCAGTGTGTATCAACTAAATTAGAAAAAAAAAA
>WEIU01018195.1:1042957-1061997 GCA_013389925.1 Aegithalos caudatus
GGGGCCGGACGTGAGCGAATTTCCGCGGGGCGGCGGGGCCGCCATGGCGGGTGAGTGACGGAGGGGGGAACGGGGGAGTAGGAGGGAGCAGCCGGAGGCGGTGGGGTCTCGGCGTTTTCTCCGCAAACTAGCGAGGTTTAATGTGCCCCTGGTGCTCTGCCAGCCCATCGGGCTGCTACTGTCACACCCCGGTGTGCTCCTGCCTCGGGAGGAGCGGGGCCCTCTCCCATGTGTTTTACCACATCTCTATATAAATATCTAAAGGGTGGGTGTCAAGGGAATTGAGCCAGGCTCTTCTCGGTGCTGCCAGCAAATCGAACAGGAGGCAAGGGCAGAAACATACACAGGAAGTTCCACCTGAACATGTAGAAGAGCTTTACTGTGCGGTGACCGAGCCCTGAAACAGATGAGCTGGAGAGGTGGTGGAGTCTTCTTCACTGGAGCGACCCGAGAAGCGTGTGGATGCAATCCTGTGCCATGTGCTCTGGGATGTCCCTGCTTGAGCAGGGAGGCTGGACCAGCTGACCCACCGCGGCCCCTCCCAACCTCACCCATTCTATCATTATGTGTGGACTTTTACAACTTCTGATGTGATGAACTCTTTTCAGGCATCTCTGTGGATAAAAGTTGAAGCCAGCAAACATTCAGGCAGGGTATTTGGCTTGGCTTTGAGCCCTGCTTTGGCTGCCAGGGCAAAGCCTGATGTGCCAAGGTGGGGCTGCTCTGTGTGATCAGAGAAGGTTCGGTGCAGTGGCTTCTTACAGCCCTCCAGGGAAACACCATGAAACCAGGGCTTTGTGCTCAACAGCAAAGCACTCACCTCCTTCAGCAGGACCCAGCCTTTCCCCAAACTCTTGCAGCTGTTCACGTTGCTGTGAATTAATCCTGACATTGATGCCATGAGCACTGCATGTATGTGCAGTAATTGCTGCCATGATTTCTCTGTCATACGCTACATTAGCATCTGACTGTCATTTGATGTCACAAGACTGCTAGATCTGCCAGCACTACAAAGCCACTGCTGTCCGTGCTGCAGCTTCACATCTCAGAATGTGCTTGCCATTTGTTTAATAACATGGTTTTCTTGCAAATAGCAATAGATGAGGAATTAGATTTCATGACCAAAGACAGTTAATGTAAAATCCATTTTACTTTAATCAATATTTACCAGTAAAGCAAGGAAATCTTTCACACAAATAGCTGCTGGACACTGATTTGTTTCTGTATGCTTTAAATGGCTTCAATATCTTTATTTTGTCATACAGCAAAAAGTCCTCCTGATAGTACTCCAAGAAGACCTGTTTTATCTGTCAGTGCAAGAAAAATTAAAGATAATGCAGCAGACTGGCATAATTTAATGATGAAATGGGAGAGACTGAATGATAATGGATTTACTACAGCAAACAAAATAGTCAACATGAGGATCAGTGAGCAGTAAGTATGCTAATACACATGAATAAAGATAGCATAAAGATTGCTTTTACTGAGAGATTAATCTACTTTCTTCACTAGAAAGTTCTTTTGGGAGAGGGGAAAAGAACATGTCACAGTGGATAAGCTAGCTCTCAGATCAAACTCAGCTGTTGCATTTTTTTTGGTTATATAAACTTCATTCAAATAATGTCTCATATAGTGATGATGTTTGTAAGAAATGGGAAATACTTCTTTTACATATTTAAACTTAACATATTTTAAATACTTATATAATGTACCAAGTTAAAATTTAATTCTATAAATCTCACCCCATGCGAGTTCCCTTATTCTCTTGTATATTTTACAGTGAGGTGTTAAAAACTCAAAAGTTCAGAAGATTTTAAGAATCAGTGATTTGTACAGACAAAAAAGTTTTAACAGTGATGATTTAAAACAAAACCAACAAAGAACCAACAAAAATACCACACCACAACCACCATTAAAAAGAAAAAAAAAGGCAAACCAACAAACCACAGCAAAACTGAAAAAAACCACACTTTGGTAGAGCTTTTATTTTCATGCTGTAATGAAGAACCTTAACTAACAGGGCTTTGAGCAGCTTCTCCAGAGTCCTGACAGCTGAGGAGGGTTTGTCTGACAGGGTTCTGACAGGTACAAGCTGAGGAATATTTTGCTGTAATGGTGCCAGATGTTGATTTTGCTCTTTAGCAGCTCGCTCTCTCTGGTCTAAGTTTACAGCTGGTGTGGAAAACTGCCAGACAGGGTGGGTGTCTGTACATTAGCTGCTCTGGGGTCACAGATAAATGACTTGGATTAAATTTGCACAAAGGTGAGTTTATGGTGAGGCACCAGATTGTCCTGTGAGCAGCTGAAGCCTGGGTGTACCTTGTCCATGATGAGAGAACAACCTCCAGCACAGGGGCAAGGTAAAGAGGGAAAAAGTGTTAACACCTGCAAATGTTTTTTCAAGCATGTTCTAAAGTAGAGTAGTTCTGGTTTTCTCTGAAGATTATAGTGCTAGTCCCATTTGCTCGTATGGCAGATATGCTTTGTGCTATTTTTTATGTAGGAAGTCTCCTGAACAGCCTGTGAGTGAGAGATTTTGTAGGATCAGACCACAAGCATTTTAAATCTGCACTGCTCAAGTGAACCTGTGTAGTTGTTTACGCTGGCTCATGTTTCTATTTTAGATTTCAAGACAACAAACTGGAGATAGCATGTGATAACAATGCCACAGAACCTGAAAAGCCAACCCGAAAATACAATGAAGAGCTGGATAATTGCTGTGCAGAATTACTTGAGACCTTAAAACATATGGTAATACTCATTTTTCAGACTTAAGTCAATATGAATCAATTCCAAGTGTGCTGAAGTAACAAGGAAATATCCTGAAATATTTATTGTAGACATAAAATGGGGATTTTCATTCATAGTTCTTTGCCTTCAAACCTAAATGACTATAAATCCAGAGTGCACCTTTATTTGATTGATGGATAAATTTGAAAGTTGGTTTTACATCTTTTATTGGCTGATAGTTCTACTCCCCCCTTTATAAAGTGATCTGGAAACAAATCATACAAAGAAAGCATTCCACAGCCACACCTGTTTTCTGTTTCTCATCCTGGATATTCCCTCTGCTTAGAACAAAAGAAACAGCAAAGCATAAAGCAGTGCTTTACCTGCCATCATATCCTTGCAGCTGTCTTTGATCAGACATAATGCAGTCATATTTTTAGCCTGCCTACCTGTATTTGCTGTGCAGATCTCCTTCTCTGGAGAGTGGATTAAGATAATTATTATGTAAACCACCTTTTTTTCTGGATACCTGGCTAGGAATTAATGTCACCTGTCAGTTTGACAGGAAGCAAACAATTTTCTTCTGCCAGATACTGTAATTTAAAATTCTTACTAAAAATAACTTTTACTGCCTTTTGCCAAAGTGGAGGCCCATTAAAAGGATGGTAGATCTATTTTTTAATATAGACAGGACACAGTCCTCCAGTATTTAGAAAAAGCAGGAAACTGGCTAGATTTCCCTCAGATTTTGTTCTGTGGGGAAAGGTGTGGGGATTTTCTTGTTGTTTTGTTGGGTTTTTTTCTTGATGAACTTTTGTATTCAGACTACAGATGCACTGATGAAAGTTTTTACTCTTCCCAACAGGAGTCTAAGCAGCCAGTGTTAGATTGGATACTAAACATAGCTATGACCAAATTTATTTTTCACTCCTTAGGAATTTATATGAGCTTGCAGGTTCATAGATGTATCTGTGGTTTAGCTGCTTGATGTAAAGACACTGCCTGCAAGCTTCACTTTGGTGTAAATGTTCATACCCAAGTGCACAAAGTCAGAGGCACATGAAGGAAGTGGATGGGATGACCTATTTTTTGAAGCAAGTTGTTAGATCAGGCTAGATATATTGTCAGTAGTACCTTGAGCTGCTTTTCTCACCTGCTGCTGATCTTTTGAAATTAAAGTCATCTCGATATGGTAATGTTAGAAAATATCTTGATAGGCCTTGTGCTATACTAGTGTGATATTTTTCCCCAGTGCTAAACTGCTATAGGAAAAACTATGGAGGTGAAAAAAATGAGAGGGCTTTAGTATATTTCTGCCTGTAGAAAAAAAAGAATGTCCAAAACAGAGTCATATCTTCAGTGTACAAAATTCAGGGTATCTCATATTAAGTCTTTATGTAGATTCCAGTTTTGATTCCTATCTGGAGCAAAAAAATGTGAGGTAGAAATGTTAATATTAAATAGCCTTCATAAATAGTGTGTTTTTAAAAAATGCTTAAGATTATAGTAGCCTAATATTCCTGAGATATTCATTAATATTCCATGTTCATCATTTTCAGACAAAAATACAACTAAAAATGGAAAAACTTACTTCAACTACTAAAGCAATCTGTGACTTGGAAACATTCCACCATGGAGCTGGGAATTGCACAGGACCCTTCTTTCATACATGGCCCACACCATATTTCTGTAAGTAAAATATTGATTATCTTGGCTAATTACGTTGTGTCATCAGTGTCATCTAATTTATGACTGAAACATGAGCTCTCTTATTTGGATGTCTTGCCTGAGAGGGAGAGTGCTGTCTCCTTTACAATTGACTAATCTAATCAATAAACACATGAATGCACCACTTGGTTTAGGGTTACTGCTGATGACTGCCAAGCATTGTCTGATATGCAACAATTACAGCACAGAACTAAATTTGTCAGCAGCTTGCAGTGTCCAAGCTGCAACAGCCACAGCCTCTGCAGGCAGAGATGTATTTGCAACTTGCTGGTGTTAAGCTGCAGGCTTAACTACTTGACTTGTGACTTGACACTGAAATTTAATCCTTGAATGCAAAGAGCAAGCTATACCTCAGTTAATTCTCAAGCAGCCAAAGAAAAATACCTCTGATCTCAGTGTCAATCAAGACAAGTTAAGAAATGTTACACTCTACTGTTAATATTAATTATTTTAGCATTCACTTGATGGCAAAAGGTACTGCCTCCCAACTGATATTATCCCAGTTTTAAAACTGTCTGAATTCAAGAGAAGCCTGATTGCATGCAAACCAACTGCCTTCTTTGTGAAGTGAAAATGATACCTCTGTGAAGCTCTGCTTCTTACTTCACTACCACAGTTTAGCAGGAATCTTATGTATTAGTTTCTGCCAGCTTAAAAGAATAAGAATGACAAAGACAACTGCTGTCAAAACACCCATTGTTACTGAATCATTTAGTGATGCTGTCTACTCCATGAAAGACTAAATCCTTCTGAAGGCAGTGATAGTTCAGGCTAAGTTAGAAGCACAAGATCAGTCTCTCTTTAAAAATACTTTGTGTGATTATTTTTTAGCAATTCAAACAATGAAAGATTACAGATGCACTTTAACTCCCCTACCAGCTTTACTAACGTAACTAGTAACAGTTTTTACAATAAACACTTCAGTTTTGGTCTGTTGGGATATTTTACTGTTGTTTTTCACTATTGGTATTTCTCACTGGTGGTCATGCATTGCTGAAGTGCATCACAGCATGTCACGGCATCCTTAAGATTAGCTAAAATCAAGAGTGACTCCAAAATGTGATGCTTGTATTGCAGAATAGCATTACCAAATTTTAAAATCAAATTTCAGTTATTGGAGGAACAGCTGTAACTGATGATTTTACAGTGGGTCCTGAGAACCAGTACCACTGCTTATTTTATAATTAAATGTGGACTCAGGTCTAAATCAGCAGTGTGTAAAATACATCCCAAAGCTAAGGAAATTGTTTAGCATTTTATATTCTAATGTAAAAGCATCATTAATGCTGTTAAAAAAAAAAAAAGAAAAAAAAAAAAGATGGCTAAATTTGGGGAATCGCTTATGTAAGGTAGGGCTTTTTTTTATGATCTACATATTACAAATATAATTTAGCTTTTAGAGAATTGCTGAAATGTTCTGGTCAATGTGCTTGGTTTTTCAATCCGTTTCAGATGAGGTTTCTCTGAAGCTGTCTGAGATGTACAAGAAGGAACTACAACTCAAGCAAACAATTGTACAAGACATTGCTCATTCTGCTGACCAGGATCTGATGATGGTGTATTTATCATCGTGGTTGTACCAGCCCTACATTGAGAACAGCAGCATGCTGCTGCTCGAAGCCATGCTGCTGGAAACAGGACACAGGCAGTGCTAGAATTCTAAATGTTACATGCTTATATGAAACTGAACTGGCATATTGCAAGGCTTACCAAGTAAGTTGATTTTTTGTAAAACTTATTAAAAATATTTTTCTCTATTCATATTCCTTACTTTGTCTCATCTGATACTCCTTTTTCTGCATGGGACAATCTAGTTTTGGTTTTTTATCTGTTTTAAGGGCAACACAGAGGCTACAGATAGGAGGCTAAGTCCTCTGTAGTCAGAAAGAGGTAAGCACTGCTTGGTGGTCTGGGGATTCAATGCATGTAGAAGCTACAGCAAAATATGTTACTTCTCCCAAGTCTGCCTAAAATACCTACACAGTCCCTCTTGCCATAGAAATTCAGCACTTCTTGATCTTTCATGGACTTTTTTTTTTGCATGAATTAACAGAGCAAATATTTTTGTACTTGCTTTATGAGTGAAGGAAAGGAAAGCACAAAAAGAAGAATCCAAAAAGATCCACATAGTTTGGTATGTGATTTTAAAATGTTGTTGCAGACAACAGTGCAAATACTGGTTTGGTTTTTATTCTGGTGGTGTTGGGTACATCACCCTCAAAAGAGTGATCCATGCTTGAACCAGCAGCTGGGAAAGGTTCAGTACAACTCAGCATTCTACAGTCATTATATAATAAGGTCTTGTCCCTTTTAATTAATTTTAACTTTTTTTTAAGAGATGTTTAATGAAAGCATCTGTTGAATAAAACAAAACCCTACTTTTGTATCCCATCTTGTTTGCCCCCTTTCATAGGGCTCAGTGAGTTTTTGCTTGGGTCACTGTTACTGATGTCAAGTGGTTTGGTTTGAAGGTGTGTCCATCCCTCTGTACTGATAGGCAAAGCTGAAACCTTGTAACCTTAGTAAGGAAATAAATTTGTTTCCTGCAGGACCAGGACAGACAAACACAAATTGGAAAGTGTTCTTGAAATGTTGCTCTGAACAATGAGGTTGTTTCTGGCAGCTGCTAAGAGTTCTATTCTTAGCCCACAGTTCCAGCATCTAAAAAGAAATTCTGCTGTAGTTCAAGGAGAATAAAGTTAGGAACACCTTTGTTGGGTTTTGTTATTTTTTTCAGTGGAAGTGTTCCACTTAGTTTAACACCAGCCTTCATCTGCGTTGGGCCAGACCTGTGTCACTATGGAAACATCTCAGTACTTCAAAACTATTTTCCAAGGAGAAAAGACTGGTTCACATATAGAATTGTTCTTTTAAGATGAGAGTAGGTGTATTGTATTTCCCAGCATGTGCAAATTGATAGGGAAGACAAAATTGCAAAGTTTTCATTTTCTGCACAGGTGGAAATTGTGGTTTGTTCTCATTTAAAAGGAAAAAAGCTCTTCAGGAAGGGGTCTATCATAATCACAGACCCTCTTGCTTATTGACTGTTGTTGGGCATTGGAAGATTACTGCAAAATCATAGCAGAGATGTTTTGTTATTCTAGCTCTAAGCAGTTGAGTGTTGCATTTGTAGCACTCAAATATAATTATTACAGTCAGTACAAAAGAGTATCATAAAGAATTGCTCACTGTAATCAAAGACTTTGAAAGACCAGCAGAACTTTGCTTTGTATGCTACCTTCATTTATAAGCTAAGTCTGTATCTTCTGTCAATTACCACCTCCTAATAAAGGAGGGAAAAAACCCCAAAGCAAATAGTAACTCATTAATGTACAGAATCTTTCACAGCTACTCATAAAAGGCAACATTTTGGGTAATCAAATTCATCTTCTACTTATGCAATCAAGAAAAAAAACGCCAAACAAAAAAGCCTAACCCAACTATGTTTAAAGGGACATAGCAGAGCAGTTTATTTAATCTGTATTGTCTTCTGTTTAGATTCAATTTTAGTGTTTTGCTTCAGTAATAATACCATGAAAAAATTCAGGGTTCATACTCAATTTAAGAACAACTCTCCTGTCATTGGCAGATTTGTCCATTGTCCCAGTGGTTGCATCTATTCAGCAATGAGGTGACACACACTTTTTAAGGATATGTTACCACTTTTCTGTAATATCTGCTAATTTAATGCTGTTCTTTTTCACCTGCTGAACTTCTTGGAAGAAAAGACAGTGCCTTGGAAAAGATGCTGGTAGGAGCTCTCCATAAAAATACCATCTGATCCAAGGATCATATTGAAAGTATGACAAAAATTCAAGTAATTTGCCAAGTTTCCTCCCTGCCTGGAGCAACAGTCCCTTTGTATTATGATTAAACAGTACAAGGTAGTGTGGAGTTACTGGAAAGGTCAAAGGGTAGTACTGATAAAGGATGCATCATCTGAAAGGAAAACAAGGAGTATAAAATACCAGTCTAACAAAAATAGGCCATGACAGACTAAACCAAAAAAAGAATTTGGTACCTCATTAAGGAAAAACAGATCTCTACTTAGGCACCTTCCCATTTATGTCTGTGTAACAGCAATTTTTAAAGGTGTGGCTGAACATTAGACAAGCAACTTAAATACATTTCCAACTGTTCAGTACAAGTCAGATCTTGTTTGAGGCTATTTTTGCCTCTTAACTCAGTGAATGCTTATTTCAGTAAAGATCAGCTAGGCTGTCACATTATTTCCAGAATGCACAAGCATGGATTATACTTAAACCTGCCCATTTTTCCAGGCAGATTTATGTGCATCGAGTCTAGATGCTAATGAATATTCAAGATAGCTTTTAAAAAGAGCAGTAACAAGTGTTTTGTAATCTCAGTGGCACAGAAAATGCACATTTTTAATATAGCTTTTATTTTACCCATATACAGCTTGCCAGTACACAGCACATCACTGCTGAACAGCAGTACAACTTACTGCATTTTTAGATGGCTGGAGAGAAAAGGAACTATGTAACAAAAGGGAACAGTGCAAGTTCTAGGGGTGACAAGATTTCCACTTTCCATCCATCCTCAACATATAAAGCAAATAGAACAAGGTTAATTCTAGAATTTTTGGTTGCAATGCTGCTAGATTTATATAAACATAAGTTATAAAAAGTACAGGGCATAGAAACAGTTTACAAATAAGTTAAATTTCAATTATCTCAATATTCACATTAGAAAAATATACATTTTATAATCAGTCTTTTCCAGAAGAAAGCCTATAGGGTTTTCTAATTTATGGCTCCAGTTGAGTTTGCGAGAGCAAAATCTCTTCACTTTGGCCACCTGCTTCCATTGCCAGTAGTGCTTCCACCGTTTCCAAAGGTATCCCTTCGGGTGTGCGAATGTGCATTGTAGTACCATTGGAATCAGTCACAATAACGATGCCTTCTGCCTGAGACAAAACAGCAGTGTCTGGATGAGACAAGATAAGCCCATCTGAAGTCTGAATAAAAATCTGTTCGTGTCCCTGAGACAAAAAATCATGGCTCTCATCAGAAATCTCAAAAGCTACAGTTTCATCTACAGTAACTGTATTTGCCAGCTCCTGTGCTTCCTCTGTCCCACAATAGTCACTCTGGTTTCTGAAAGCGTTTTCCTGGCTCCCATGGGCGGACAGGGAGGCTCCCTGGACAGCGTTCTGCTGCGACTCAGCCTGAGCACTGTGGGGGTCGTTTATTGGCACAACGCTTGTCGGAAAAACGTTTTCAAGTTCCTGCACCTCATCAGTCACATCAGCATTATGGAGTTGCTCAGAACGTTCCTTAATTGCAAAATTAGGGTTTTCTCCTTGCAGTTCATGATATTTGTGACTGTGACCATTTTCTTCACTCCTTGGCAGGCCAGTGCTCTGCGTGGCCGCCGCCTGCTCCGACACGGAGCTGGGAAGCTCAGGAGCTGCCGTGCTCCCGCTGACAAAGCGCACCTGAGGCAGCCCAGCCGAGCCGCCTGCTCCCACGGGCAGCACCACTTCAGTGTGCAGCAGAGAGCCTGCCCCTGCCACAGGCTCAGGATACTCTATCCTCATTTCCACAGCTTGGGAGAAGGTACCTGAATTTTCACCATTCACTCCTGAATCAGCAAGTGAACTGTGTTCCTCTGCCGTGCGTAACGTAGTTCCAGTTGTACGGCAAGTGATGTGCCTATCTTCTGAAAGCAGGATTTCTCCATTTAATGGATTAAAACCTGAAAAGGGGAAGGAAGTATTATTTTGTTGGGCAGTGTAATACTGCATGCCAAAAAAATTATTTTTCAGCAAAAATTTTGGAGGAAAAGCTAAACTACTTCCTTGCCTTGCTTTCTCCAAATTAGCAAACCTGAAGCACCTTACAGGAGTTTTATAGAACTTCCCAATGAGAAAATCAATATAAAAATATTTAAGGAATTTTTGAATAGTGATATTTTATCAAGTATTTCTATATTAAGAGACCTTACATTAAGAGGCAGCATTTTTCTGTTAATCCTGAAAACAACCCGGGCTGAAAGGCAAACAGTTTTCTTCCATGTCATGCAGCCAGTAACATTAAAAGATAAAGACTTGACCAGGCACAAACTTGTCAGCTGCTCATCCTCATCACTTTTAGTAAGTCGATGGAAGCACTTAAACTTGTTTAAATTTGTATCCCTAATCAAGCTCATCCTGGATTCATACATGTCATCAGGTTACTACATATTAATTAGATGTGCTAAGAGCCCAAGCAGCACTTTTGTCTTGTGACAGAAAAGGTAAAAACCACAAGAAATGCAGTGTTCTACCAGTTACTTGACCTGGACCTAACCAGGGTCTCAAACCCTGAAAGTACTTGAATAATAACAACTAAGCTGCCATCGTATGAGCTGTCAGTCTTTATTATTAAAGGTCAAAAGAAATAAGTTGGTTTGGTTTTGGATTTTTTTGTTGTTGTTATTAAAGATACCACTGCACAAAAAAGGAGACCTAACACTGCAAAGAGGACTGTTTTTAACATTTTGCACTACCTAACACCCTACTAGCAGGTGCAAGCAACATATAATTTAAAAAACTCATAGCCCAGAAGAAAATCATAGTGCAGGAAGAAGTAAACATGGTCATGCAGAGAGCCTTTCAGAGAATGGAAATCAAAGGGAGGGAAACAAAAATAACCATTGACTGAAAGACATGCAAAGGGCAAAAGCAAAGCCACTTACAGCAACACCAAAACAAGGTATTTACAAAGTGGATGGTATTGATAGACACATCTTACTAGACATTTCCTTTCACTGTTACCCTGCTAATCTGAAGGGCAGCAGGATGAAACATGAAGAAGGAATAAAAAGAAAGGCAACCACCTGAAGACTGTGGTGCAAAAAGGTGCCTCAGTTCCAATATAAGATGTATTCCAGTGGTGGATGCAGGACAGCCTACACCAGCTCTCCCATTCCCCTAAGTTCCACAAAGCTCTGGTAATTCTGCTATTGTAGCTGGCTGGGGCCAAGAGGAAGGACCTGCACTCTGCTTCCTCTTCCTCTGCTCTCCCACAGCTGACACAATGGTCATGCACTCAGAGGGACAGGACAGACAGGAAGCACACAGCAGAGGACAGTACTATGCTCATAAGTAGTATCAATAACTGATTATCATGCATCCAGGATTGAGCTACTGCTGTCTGCATCATCTCTAACTTTGCCCTCCTCATGAGGCCTTTCCAGTTAAACAGCTGCTTTTGAAGGACCTGGGAAGCAAGTTAAGAAATGAAACTGTAAGACAAAAACCACAGTAGCTTCAAGAACAAAGATTTGTTCAGCTCCTCCATGAACAGAACAGAACTGGAAAATCTGAAGAGGTTACCATCTTTTTCAAACAGTGTACACAAAATCCCACTCTTTTCTTTCACTTCATCTTGACTGGCATAAGCATTGTTCACATTCTCTGTTAGGTCTTCTAACTTGGTCCTTTTGGCTGGTGGCAACAGTTCTTCCCCTGAGCTCTGTCAATACAAGAGATGATTAACTGCTGCCCCTGTAACAGTTGACAATACTGGAAAAATAACTGTGGGAGAACATCATGGCAGTGAACTGATGATCCTTGAAAACAGGATTTACACTAAAGGCCTTCCTAAGAGGTAAGGATTTAAACACGGACCTCACACTTCGCCAAAACTCCAAGGGGACAAAACACAGCTCTCTGCTACAGCTATAAACAGACTGAAGCTCATCAACTGACTTGTCAGAAAGAAAGAAACTGTTCTCATGCCCCTCTATCCACCACCAATTAGCAGAGCAACCACTTCTTCAGTGTCTGAACCTGCTGTAGGTTAGGCCATTTCCTCTAATACAGGTTGGAATCTGTGGAGGCCCCAGTTACCAGCACCTCAATGAAGTTCTTTTGTCCCTTTTTGTCCCTGTATCAAAGACTTGTAAGTCTCTCATACTCTGTGCTGAATGCCACCACGTGTCATCCCAAAGCACATACTTCGTCTGCTAGTTCATGTGCCCTGCTATGATACCACAGCAGAGAGTACTTTCAGTATTTCTGAACACCACAAAAGCCTTACTTTAACATGACTCAGATAATACCAGCATGAATTTGTAAGGAATAATTATGCATTTTTAAAAGTTTTAATTTGCCTTGGTTTCACTGTCAATCTTCACAAAGGTATTCCATACCTCAGCTAACCGTTTTTGTCCCAGCATGTCCACAGGCACTTGCTCACTAACCACTTTAATTACACATTGTGAATAAGAGCCTGCACCTTGCATCTTCTGTTCTCCACTGAGTATTTCTGTGATTCCTAGAGATTCAGCAACCTTCAGAAATAGATACAAGGAAAAAAGTAAAAGTTAGCCTCTCAGATCTGAATACATAAATGCTGAAATACAGATTAGTTTTCTTAAAATTGAACTAGAACTACATCATGTCTAGCCTGACAATCACCTCAGCTCAATGCAAATATTTAGACTCACATGTTTTCTACTACCCTTCACACTGACACATGACCTTCATCTGAAGATGACTGTTTACAGCAAACTTGAAGGAATTATGGTTATATATAGAATCCAGGGACAGTTACTCAGAGCAGTGTTTAATAAAGATTATTGAGGCTTTCCATCATATAAAAAGCACTGAAGTCTTCATGTTTAGAGTATCTCTGTGTAGTTAAGGATTCCCCCCCCCCCTCACATTCCATTCCTGTGCCTCCTCCCTATGTAGCTGTGCTACTATCCAGTTTCTCAAGGCTAGGTTGTTTTGAGGTTTGGTTTGGTCTTATTTTTCTTTTTTAAAGAGCATCATTCTATATTAAGAATGCACATGGACACAGAAGAGAAGCAATAAAGAGGTTCCATGTCTTTCCAGATACAGCTCCATAAACAATGAATCTGGAGTCATTGAAATAATAGTATGCAATTTTATTAATGTAGTCACTACCTTTCAAGTTTTTACTGTGAACTGCATAGATGCATTAATTTTGCTCTCATTTTGCAATGAAATTACTTCTCTCTTTAAATCAAGGTCACTCACTTTAAATATAGACCTCTCCCCTTCCTGATCAAAATTCAGGATATACTTTTATTAGTGGCTAATGCTAAATAAACCTTGCAGTAAAACATGCAGCTTCATACTACCCAAGATATGCAAGGCAGGTATCCACACTGCTAGAATTGTTTTTTATCTTTCTAGTGTATCCATTGACATAAACTAGAACTGTAGTTTTATTATGGATTTTTTTTTCTTCTTGGTAAGTTGTGGGACTTTTCACAACAATGTCTATTTTGGTAATTAAAAATCATGTTCTCAAATAAGTTTACTGCTTAGAGAAAGCTTAGCAGAGAAAATTAAAAATGCAAGGCATGTAAAACAAAGCAAGCAAACAAACATACCAATCATAATTCCAGAGTGCTTTATTACCTTAGCATCTTTTACTTCAACAGGCTGTTGGCAGTTGACAGAATCAGAATTACTGAGGTGATCATAAGCCATTTTCTTTACCATGTTATGCAAATCTTCAAATTCCCTATACACATCTGGAAAGTAAGCTTTGGCTGGATATCCTTTTTCCACCTAGGAATAAGAAGGAAATAAAAGAGGGCTTGTTTCTCCCTGCCTATACTTTAAAAAAAGATGAAATTAAGATCTGTCAATTTTATTCTGTTCAACATTTTAAAATAGAAACATTCAAGTCAAAAGACTGTGGAATATTCAAAATTCCACTGAATCAGGCAGCAAAAAGCAAAGCTTTGAGTTCAGATCTACCAGAGTTTTGCCTGTGTAAGATTGAGGTGATGTGTGGAACATCTACAAGCTACATGATACTAATTTAGAAAATTCAATTATGTCTCTAAAAGGAATCTTTTTATGTATATTAATGGACATATCCCTAAAATAATATTTTTACATAAAAACTCACCTTCATCAACAGAAATTCATACACTGTAACAAGCTTTGTAAGACGTGGGAGAGCCAGCTCCATTAAGTCTTCATTATCACATTGTTGTATTAGCTGTCAAAAGCCACAATTAGATTATTAGGAAAAAGCAGCCCACACATTATGCACCCCATTTTCAGAACATAAAATATCACTATTTTTTTTAAATATATGCTGTATGTTTAGGCAGCTTTAAGAACAGATGCAAACTAACTCCAAAAAGGGGTAAGTTACAAAACCTGGGAATAGTTACTGCTCATGTACTGACAAAACTCAGTCCCACAAATGTTGCCAATTCATAGAAAGAACAGCAACCTCAGTAGCTTTAGTAGCCATAAAGGATTTACAACGTACAAAAAAACAACAAACAAATTGTGCTACTTGGATTTTAATTCTATCCACCCCCAAGACCTTCTTTGTGGGTTTGTTTTGGTTTTTTTGGGTTTTTTAATTATTACTTCTTTAATTGTGCTGGAGGAGATACATAGTAGTAGCTATAACTTTCCTTCACCAGAAAAATGGTAGCAAGAATATATCTATATGTCAAAAGTCCTTTTCCAAACTGAGTTCCCATTTTCCCTTTTTCCAGTGTTCTGTTGGAAGCATTTTTTTTCTTAAAAAAAGTCTTCTTAGAAGCCATCTAAGGCTTTCATCTTGTCCATACATGAGGATGTAAAAAAAAAAATCTTTTTGAAAACGATTCATTGAAAATAAGCAATTAAAAAAAAGGAAGGGGGGAAATAGGGCGAGGGAAAAATACTTGTGAAGTAATTGCAGAAGAGAACCATACCTCTTTTAACCTAGCTTTTCTTCTGAATACATTGTGTTCTGCTGACACACTACTAAGTGACTTTGAAGGGGACTGACCAGGTCTGCTAAGTCTTCCAGAACACCTGGATCTTCCACCCCTCCTGGGCCGACCACGTCTCTTTGGTCGTCTGGGTCTTCCAGGTCCTTTTGGTGTTACAGGTCCCCGGTGTCCTGAACTGCTTTCATTTGGTGCTTCTGCCAGCAACTGCCTGCTTTCCTCACACTCTGAAGCCTTAATTAAAAGGAAAAGTATTATTCACCATTTTAAACAGTTTTGAGGAAGACAGTTTTAGAATTAAGCTTGTCATCTATGCAAACAATAAATAGCATATTAAAAAATGCAAAGCTCGGTACAAGCATAACTTGCAAAGAAAGTTGTGGAATAAATCCAAGACATTAGGAAGACTGGTACTTCTGCATCACATAGATGCCATTATTTGCAAAGTTAGCAATTTTGAACTACAAGATGTCATACAAAATAAAAAGATTGAATAAACATAATGAAAAAGGTGTTTTAAGTGGGTTAAATACATTTAATATTTTTGAAGTAAAATATGTCCTCTTTAAATAAAGAGGTTGTAGAAATACAACTTAATTAGCAGTAAAACATACTCAAAGAATAATTTGGGTTTCATTGAAAGCATGTCAAAGCATGAAGACTTCATAAGACAAAACCTCTGACACCATGAACAATGACAAGCCCAGTAATTAAATATCAAAATGTACAGCCCAGTTACAACATTTCAAAATCCTGTCTTCCCTAGGAACACAGCTAGGAAGCAGCTTCTGTTATAAGATAACACAGAAAGTCAAAGTACCTGTTATATGTTTTAAGTTGTAATGATAATTTCAGTGTAAATCTTTTGCTCTTCAAAGCAGTGATTTCTTAGTTAAACATCTTCCCATCCAAGCTAAAAATTCTAAGAATGTTCCAGCATCTTTCAAGGATAGAGTTTATAATAGTACTGAGATACATCAGGCTTCTTTGCACAATCTGTACATTAGCATCCCAACAGTCAGTAACTCCCTACTATTCTACTGATTAGGAAAGCTCTATAAATGGCAAATTTATGTCAGTTCTATCCAGGGATTAAACTACTAAATTAGTTCTAAATTTGACATAGGACTAGGGGTTGAGCATGGGGATCTTGATTGGCTTCCTGTCTATATCAAACAACTACAATAATTCAGAGAGCAGACTTCAGTATTCTGCAATTCTCTTTTTCCAGAGATGATAACTGAGTGTAGATGTTGAGGGAAGGTTTGTTTGCTGCACTGGCACCTTAAGCTGTAAATTTTCACTTTCCTGAGAACAATTTCACAATTACAAAGACAAGTAAAAAATGTGACATCCCTACATTTAAATGAGTAGTTTTTCCTAGCCAGTAGCTAGGAAAATGTAATTTCTTGCTGCAAAATGTACTGATAATATTAAAAGATAAACTTTTCTTTGAAGTGACCAGCTTAGAACATCACAGGAAAAAAATTGCAGCTGAGGCAGCTTCCACCCCAGAGACTCAAATTTCACCAGTGTTTGGTGTGCAGGATTTCAAAGCCTCACTTTAAAAACCTGCTCTAGGAATTCCAAATAAGAATTTTTTCTGATGACATTAAGATCAGCAACAGAAAATGAGAGAGCAGATGATGTGTGCTGTCATGCTAAAGGCTGTAACTTATCCAAATGCAGAGAAGAATGTCTTTTATGCAGACAAGGTGAAAACTATGCCAGAAACCCAGTAAGAAAGGAACACTCAGAGAACATTTAGTTATGAGTCTGTACATGAGTACTATTGCTGCAGCACTGCAAGAGACAATTTGCTTTTTCAAGGACTTCAATGGGAAATTTGCCTAATGTAGTCTATCAGTGGATATTTCTGTGCAGTACAAGACTCTGCAGCTACAGAACTGCCATTCTACTTTCCACAGAACTGACAGTTTTTTTAAGTAACACTTTACCTGTTCTCCAGCCTTTGAATCAACAGTTTCTTCCAGACTGGTAGCTAGTGCTTTTTCATGATTTAAAGTGACAGCAATTGAATCCAAATGTGTTGGACTCATCATTTCCTCTTCCACAAATATACTTCCATTGGGCTTATTTAGAGGTATTTTCTGAGGTGAAGACTCCAGCTGTCCGTGGTCTGGGTTAAGTTTATAATGTCTTGCTAATCCTCCTTTTCCTATGTAAGACTTTTCACAAGTCTGACATTTAAATGTTTTGGGTTTCAGATTATAATTTGAAGAACTGAATAAAGCATCCTTTCCCTTCGCCTTTCCTTCTTCATCATCTTCTATACTCAGCTCAGAGTAGTCATCAGAATCAGACTGATGACCATCAGCCAAATCCTCCATTTTAATGAATTTATAATCTTTAGCTTTGTATTTGGGGGGGCGTGAAATCCGTCCAGAACGAGTTTTCACCTTCAAGGATTTCTTTAACTTGTCATCCTTTTGCTTTTTTTCAAGGCCTGGTGCACTTGCTGGACTGCCTGCAGCCACAGTAGGATTTGCAGACCTTGAAGCCGATGCTGTGGCACAAGGAGCCCTCTGTCCATTCACCACCTTAGATGGGGGAATCTTGTCCACAGACACTGAGCCATGAGATGGTAAAGGCCTCTGCATCAGCAACTGAACCAGAGACTCAGAAGAGCTATGCAGGAATAGCTGCTGCTGCTCAGTTCCTGAAACAGGCTGTATCCTAATTATCTGGGGATTAATAATGCCGAGTCCTGGTATGCTAGAATTCCTACCAACTGGCTGACTCAGCGTTATAGTTTTGGACTGGATTGGTGCCAATGATGTCATTGGCCCTTCGGTTTCCTTCATCTGTCCTGGATGAACTTGGACACAAATGGCTTCCAGCTGCTTTTGTGGAAAAAAGGAAGAGTTGCAATTACACAAATAGAGTATTAATAAATAAACACAGTACTTATCGAGATAATACACACATGCCCTTAAAGCAAAGCATGAAGAAACCACAGCACATCATTAGCTTTCCATTTTAACGCATCAAAGCACAGATTCCCTTCCTTCAAGGCATGGGTTTTCCTGCACATTTTCTGCTGTGACTGCTGTTCAACTAAAGCATGTGAAGTTTGCTCTGAGGCCATGTCACAGCTTTATTTCCTGCTAGCAGGCCTGGCTGGAATAGCAGTCAATGCCATCACCAAGGCACATTCACAACTTTCAGCAAACCCCACACACGGGAAAACTACAGTCTGCTACATGACACAGACCAAATGCCCAGTCCTGGACATACTATAGTATGTGTTCAGTTCACAAAAACTTGGTGGTGATAATTCACAGAATCAGATGTTACTGTTCATCTCCCTTACAGTTTCTCTGCCTCATCGAAATTTCTGCCTCAGTTCAAATCAATTACTTCACAACCTGCACCCCAATCGTGGGTTGAAAGCCCAGGAACCTGCAAGAAGCATGCAGTAATTTCCTCTGTATCACCACTTTGCCACTATGAAACAGCTCTTCTAAGCTGTTCCTGGCTGCACGTGTTAGACCAAAATACTGACCACAGCAGCTATTAGCAACATTCAAATACGGATTTTCCTAAACCACATTGAAAACTGTGCCTTTGAGCAATGGGACTGGAGTCTACACCCAAGGGCAGGTGTGACTGAGGAGAATGGCANTTACGAGGAAAAAGAAAAAAAAAAAAAAAAAAAAAAAGAATTAACCCCGCCGGAGCCGTGGCTTTCATCACCAACGGAGCGCCGCAACCTCCCTCCAGCCCAGCCCTCGGGGTTACCTTCTGCGGGAGGAGGCGGGCGGCCGCCGCGGCCCTGCCCTGCTGCAGGGCGACCTGCTGGGCCACGCTCTGCAGCTGCCGAGCGGCGTTCTGCATGA
>WEIU01018195.1:1062454-1093027 GCA_013389925.1 Aegithalos caudatus
ACCGCGAGTTGGGTTTCTCCGCTCTTCAAGCTGAGTCTGTACCGAGTTTCAGGGAAAGTACAAGAGCTCCTAGAGCGGGTACAGTGGAGGGCAATGGGAGATAGTTGCGGGACTGGAGCGTCTGTCTTACTAGAAAAGGATGAGGGAGGGAGCCTCGAGAAAAGACTCAGATGAGACCTCATGTCTGTGTATAAATACCTAAAGGAGCTTGTGCCAAGAGAAGGGATCCACGCTCTCCTCGGAGGTGCCAAGCTCTAGGATACGAGACAACTGGCAGAAACTGATGCATAGAGAAACCTGAACATGCAGAAGAACTTAGCTGTGCAGGTTACCGAGCACCGGAACAGGTTGCTTAGCGAGACTGTGGAGTCTAGCTTAGCTGGAGATATCCCAGAACGGCCTGGACGCAGTCCTGTGCCGTGTTTTGTAGGACAAGTCTGCTTTAGCGGGAACGTTGGACGAATTATGGTCTCCTCCACCGTGACCCATTCTGTGTGCGCTCTGCCATTCGCTCTCACCTGGCGGGGTTTCGAGTGGGGAAGCGCCTGTCACGCGGGAAGGGCAACCCTCACGGCAGAAAAGAGCCCGAAGGGGTCACCCGAGCACGCTGCAGCCGCCCGGGCAGAGACAGAAATCCGCGCTCTGCCGGGGCCGGCCGGGCTCCATCAGCCGCAGGGACGCGATAAAGCTCGGAGGTACTGCAGCCGCCCGAGGTGCTCTAGCCCCGCACAGACAGATGGACACACACACAGCCCGGCCCGCCCTGCGGCCGTGCCCTTGTGCAGGGGTCACACCGCGTCTCAGCGGTGAGAACCGCGTGAGGTGGGTGGGAACCATTTGGACAATCTGAAGAGATGGAAAACAAGGGAAAAGAAAAAGAAGGAAAAAAAGATATCCGCGTGTGGCCCGTACGGGGATCGAACCCGCGACCTTGGCGTTATTAGCACCACGCTCTAACCAACTGAGCTAACCGGCCACCTATGGTTTGGACTTCCTCTGGGAGGAATAAAGACGAAATGGTTCCAATAGTCTACCTTTAGCCGAAGTAGCGAAGGTGACAGAAGGAGCGAGGAACGTCCTCGTCCCGGGAGCGCCAGAGCCGGGCCCGCACATATGGAAACACACGCTTAACTCCTCAGCAAAACCAAGAAGCACATCGGAAAACCCTGCCTATAGAGAGATGCAGCGCCTGGTAGGAAACAACCATAACGCGGGATCGGGGACAACTTCGCCTTTAATGCTTCTTCAAGCTTACTAGGATATGATTCCAGTTTCTTTTAATTAAAATATTTGAACAATTTTTAAAAGTATCTACTGTTCTGTTTAACGCACATCTGGGATCTTGGTTTGAACGGACAAACAGTTCGCCTGTTCCTGGTGTTTTGATTTTTACTATGTACACTGCATAGAAAAGACAACTTATCTGCTCACCTTTGAAGCCTACGTTAAAGCACGGGATCTCCATTTAGCAAGAGGCAAACACCGGGGGCCGGGGCAAGGAGGGGATGACACAGCTCTCCAAAATGCAGGTTTTTGGAGACAACTCGGTGAGGAGAACACAGACCCTGGTCTCTTCCCGGGGTCTTCTCTGCACCGGGCTGGCGGTACGGCTGCTCTCCCCATCCCGCAGTGGCGCGCAGGATCCGCCAGGGATCAGACCATCACCGGGGATAAATCGGAGCCCGCCGGGGCGCTGCTCCGGCCACGGGAGACTTGTCAGCCGACAGGGCCCGCCGCTGGATTTATGGAGAACATCTCTTGGCCCGCGGGCTCCCCTCCTTAACGCCTCACCCACGGGCGGCTCAGTCCCGCCATCCCCGGGGAGCCGGGACCGTGGTTTTGTCCCGAACGTGGGCTCGTTACCGGGTGCGCAGCGCGAATCGACACCTCGAGGCGAGGTATTTCTGGGTTTTATTCTAGCTTGCGCAAAGCAGGGAGCTGGGTGGTAATCCACAAAAGTCTAGCTCAGTGATCATTAAAACTTGACACTTGCTCTACCTTTTAACAAAGGCATCAGCATCCCTTGGTTACCAACTACATAACTTTTCTATTAACTAGTATTCAAGACACTATTTGCTAGTAGCATCTCGCTGCTCATTAGTCCGCAGGCGCAGCTCTTGTTTCCAGTTGAGTCTGGGGTCCCTTTTGGGGAGATGGCCAATGGATTGCGATCTCGCACTGCCGAAATTACGTTTCCCCCAGTTAATGCTCCCTTCTCCTGACCGGTCCTGGTAACTCTCGTCCAGACAGCCCGTTCACCTTGAGATTGTCTTTCTTTTTCCTTTAAAAAAAAAAAAAAAAAAAAAAAAAAAAAAAAAAAAAAAAAAAAAAAAAAAAAAAAAAAAAAAAAAAATCCGAGTGTGCGACGTGCACAATCCTCCCGCACCTGGGCGCGCACCTGGCGAGCAGGGGCGCGGCGCTGGCACCCCGTGCTCACTGCGCATGCGCCTCCGGCCGTGCCGTGTGCAGCGGGGCCGGCGCATGCGCGGTTGCCGGGGCGACTGGAACACAACATGGCGGCCTGAAGGGAGCGCAGGGAGCGGGCCCGGGAGCGGGCTCGGCCGCTCATCCGTCAACCCCGGCATCTGCGGGACGGCGCGGAAGGCACAGTAAGGGGGTACGGGGGAAGACATCGGGCCCTTTCTGAGGGGTGGTGCGGGCCCGGAGCCTCCAGGGAGGCTGACGGTCACTGAGGGGGCCGTGGTCTTAGGGAATAGTCGCGCTGAGGGGGCCGTAGATGCTTCTGTACCCTTGGAAACGCCGTCGCTGTAGCCCGTGGGCAGCTCCTGGGTCTCGCAGGCCAACGCTGCTCTCTGCGTGCCACTCCTCGCGATTAGCTCTTTCTTTCTGCTCCTGCGGGGCATCGCACTGGCTGCTGGTCTCCAAGTGCTTTCTCAGGAACTGCTAAGTTTTCCCGGTTCGGCACGCCTTGCCTTCCATTGCTTAGCATCCTTCACATCATCCCGTGTCACACCCTGCACATCTGGCCTGTCTCTGCGTGCAATAATTACGTACCATGGCCTTGAAGCTCAACTTCTTGCTGCTTCCTTCATTTCTTTGGTTATTGCTCTCTTCACACGCGTATCAATGTCATACTTAAACATCGTAGCTTTTTCTTCCTCAGGGTCTTGGCATCTTTGTAACAAAGGGTCTGCTTTAGATTTTTATAATACCCTCTTTTGACTACTGTAGTGCTGTCTTTTGTGTCATCTTGTACTGGATTCTTTAATTATAAACGATTGTTAATCTTCCACCCTCTCTAGTTACAATGATTGGGTGTTGTCTTTGAGTTCCATCACTTGCCCATAATTTATATTTAGATTGTTCCTTATTTCCCAGGTTTTCTAGTCTCTTTCATATTAAACTTTTATTCTGTTGAATGATTCATGGCCACTTTTTTGGGGTGTTGGATGAGTTCACATTGCCACAACTTGTTCTTCCCAACCTTTATTTCCCTTTGCACTAAATTCTAAGCTTGAACGTCTGTGTGTGCTGAAACAGGAGGGAGGGAAGGGAGAGGTTAGATAACATCTATTGTTGCAGATGCATGAAAGAACTCTACCCAGTGATCAGGTCTCTTTTATTCAATGTTCTGTGCAAATGTAGAAAACTTCCATTAATTCATCCTTGAACTTTCAGTCTTACAATGCTCATAAAAATTTTAACCTTTCTTTCAGTCTCCATCTTTGACCACAACAAATTCATGTAATCTAGCTGGCATTAAGTTTTGTTTTCTGGCTGTGTGAATTTTCATAGTTTAAAGTTGCCTGGCTCAGACCTGGCTTTTTTTGTTCCACATGTGTTTAAAGTCTTTTGTTTTGGTGGATTCTTTTTGTTGCTTGGTCACTCCCAGGATGTGATCACACCATGATCAGGATGGTGCTGAAGTGGATTTTTAAGAATCACAAGAAATCTTGGCTTGTGAATGCAAAATTGAAATTTTTTTGTACCCCTGAAGTCTAAATTTCACTTCTTCTTATTTTATGTCAACTTCTATGCTGTTATTCTTACAATGCCTGATTTTCTTTCAGCTGCTGATTAAATAATAACTTGTCATGTGATCATTATCATTTTGTCCCTAGGAGGAAATCCCTATTTTAGTGACCTGTTTTGTTCAGAGTTTACATGCTGACTTTATCCTTCAAAGAGACATTTCAAATAATGCAGTTTTCATTCCTGATTCCACCCTTTATCCAGTCAGTTGAAATTATTCAGGCCTTTGCTTCGTTCTTTTCACTGGACACATCTCATAAGTGCCAGGTTAAAGCCTCTGTTGTTGGTTATGTGTGGGGTATTTATTTTGTCTACAGAGTACTCTGTTGTAAAAGAATTATAATAAGAACCTGTACAGGCTTACATAGAAAAGATCTTCACTGCTATAAGAATGTTTTAAAATGTGTAAAGGATTAAGGCCTTTGTACAGTATTGGAATTATGCAATTTAAAATTTAAACAACTCAAGTTCTCTTGAGTCATTTGGGCTTCTCTTGTATGTGTAAAATACATTTATAGAAGAAAATATATAAATATAACCAATTAGTATAAACATATATTAGCTGACTTTTTAAAATACCTGAAGATATTTTCAATAAATTTGTACAGTAATGCTTTCCCTGCATTTCTCTGCCTGAGTACTTTGGCTCATTAACACTATGGCTGCTATGCCAGAGATATTAAGGTCTTATTTTCAAATCACAAATTTGAAATATATTTTTATGCCAGAGAATCAATTACTTGCATTTAAGAGGAAAAAAAAAACAAAACAGCATGGCCATTTATTAGAATAAAAGAGTAAATTAACAAATAGCTAACTCTTTTGTGTGTGTGTGTCTGTCTTGGGTATATTTGGCCCCAGGGCTGGCTCTGACATTATAAGAACATATAACACAGCCAGTGTGTTTCTGACTGCTTGGAGGGTATCACTACCAAAAAAATCCATTTACACTGAATTCTGGGAGAGTAGTATTTAAGTAGTCTGAATTGACAATCTCCATCTTATATTTAGCAGTTTAGATAGGAAATGAAAAGGGAAGGTGATTTTTCCTGACGGGACGTTATTGCAGAGCACTGCCTGCCCAGTTATCAAATAAAGCCACAGCAGTGGAACATCCTCTGCTCTCCTCCCCATTCTGGAGTCTCTGGCAGAGATTGCCTCCTTTACCCACAGGGATTGTCAAATTCAGTTACCACTTTTAAAATAGCTCTATATGTAAATTGTCTATATTGAGTGTATTAGATGTTATGGTTTATTTTAAATTATTATTTCCAATTTTTCAAATTTAGGTGGCCTAATTTAATTAGTTTATGGTGCAGCATGATCAGTAATGATCAGAAAACAGAAACAGCAGATGATAAAATGAGAAGAGCACCTGACAATTCTCATGTAAGTGCTGCTACTGTATTGAAGGAAGAGGGGGTGCAAGGGGAAGATTTCTACTAATTAAAATACAAACATTTAGCTCACAAGGAAAGAAAACAGTTTTTTGTTTTTTGGGGTTTGTTTTTTAACAGAAGCAAGTATGAAAGCTGGGGAGATGGAAAGAGAATAAGACAACACAAATCGATTGTTAGTTGGAGGACAGCATTAGAATGTCCTTGCCTAAGTAACTTTTCCCTCTGCAAAATTTCTTGGCAGGCTTTCTCCACTGTAAGGCTGTGTTTATACTTGTAAATGAAACATATCTGGAAATCTTCTTGGACACAAAGAACAACTGGCACAAAATAGCTGCCATCTCTGCTAGTAAATTCTCTTATCTTCCAAAACAAGGCAGTAGGACAGAAACTGCTGGAGAAGTGACCTTAGAAGGAGTCCTCACAGCAGGCAGGGAAGATGCCTCACAAAGTGCTGATTGTCACAGGCCAAGCCCTGCCAGGGACTGCTGTCACAGTAACTAATGACAGGCAGCTACACTGGGTTTACTGCTAGCACACAGCTACCCAGTTATTCTGACACCCATACCCATGAGTATGATAGAGCTTTTCTGGCCTGCCTCTCTCAAAATGACTGGGTTTGCATCTTTCTTGAATAATAACACCATGTCAAAAGCAACAGCAGCATAAAGCTAGCCAGAATTGGATTTTGCTCAGGTGAAATTACTCAAAAAAATTATCAAGGCTACAATCTGTAGGTGCTAAAAATAAAAGGAAATAGGAGGATGAGGTGGGTGAAGGGAAGTAGGCACTGGGATTGGTAAGGAACAGTTAATCACAAAGCTGAAGGAGAATAAAGGAGGAAAGAAAAAAATCAATTCTGATGGAAATTAGAAGACCTGAAATTAATATAAATACATTTTTTATAACCCTTATCTGCTCCATCCCTTAAAGTTCTGCAGAATTAGAATTGACTAATTTTTCACATCCTTTTATTTGAAGCACTTCATTATCAAAGCCAAACATTACTTTTGCCTCGGTGCAAATCTCATATCTGATTTTAATATGGGAATAAAGCTTTAAAATCAGAAACTGCTTTGCTTAAAATAAAATTTAAAACTCCAAACCAAACAATACCTACACTAAAAAACCTGACAAATAATCGCCATGTTGGAACAATGATTCCATGATACACTTGCTTTCCAAAATAATTTTGTTTTCAGTACATTGTAAATAAAGGGATCATTTTTTGTTTTGTTTCTTTGTGAAAGAAGCAAAGAATAAATTAAAAAATGAGTTCCTAATGTGCTGCAGGATGAAAAAACATAGGAAGGGCTGTGTGAAGAGGCATCATGTCTCTGAGCAAGGAGGTGAGGTAGTTTATTGTCTCAGTTACTGTATTCTACTTCTGGAATATATATTTCTGTCATCTGGCCAGCAAAACTTCATTTGGTGTTTTTCATTTTATTTTCTCTCAACTGACATGTTAACAAAATACCTCTTTTATTTGACAGTTTTCCATTAGTCAGCATTTAACAAGTCAAGTAAGGCTTGATAAACAGTTCATAACAATTTCTAACATATTGAAACAGTGTATTTTTGTTTTTAAAATACCAGTTGCTAAAATGAGAGGGAACATTTTCTGATGTTCTGGAGAAACTGAGTCTCAGGGAAGAAAAAGTACTGTGCAAGTAAGCACACGAAGCAACATTTTGAAAGGTATTCATAATTAATCATGGAATTCTACAGAAAATCATGTTTAAATTCAGTGAGGGAACACAAAATTAAGACTAAGTGAAGATTTTTAAGTACACATGAATTTAAAAGGTTTGCATGTGGTACAGAAAGGGAACTCTGCCTTCCTGTTTGGCACTGGGGTTTTTTTGCCTTGAGTGCTCTAATTGAAATCTCCCACTGTATTAAATGGTGCCTGGCCACTGGGTCGAAGGGGAAACAAGATGAATGAGGGATAAATACTTGATTTCTGCCTTGCCAAATGCACCGAATATACTTGTGCTGTTTTTCTTTTAGCTGTAAATAATCATTGGAGGAAATGTGTCAGTCCTCTCCTTGGGTAATACTTTTTTCAGTCTTTTTAAGTACTGTTTTAATGCAGGTTAAAACCAGTGCCTTTATCCTTAGTCAGTGTATAGCATTGATTCTCCTTCGTATTTGCATTTATATTTACATCCACCATCCTGATGTTATATGGTCACAAAATAGGTAACTTTCCTGTCAGTTAGGAAAATAGAGGAGAGGGCTCTGTAAGTAGGCATAGATTTGACATTGTCCTCCAAGTATATAAATGCCAACCAGTGCCTCTTGGGTTACTGATTTTGTATTCTCAGTTAAATATATCAAGTTCCCAATTAAATCACTGGGAATGACTCATTTGTACATACAAAGTGAAATGGGACATTTTGCTCTTAGGTGAGATTTCAAAACATAACTCTGAGCTTCAAAGAACATCAGTTAAAAAAAGAGAAATATCTGCAAGTAATGTAGCTTCTGATTCTCTCTTATATTGCTGGAGATCTGTTGGTCCATGTATACAGTACCTACAACTGCCAGAATTGTCCAGTTTATGATCAGAACAGTATTTAACTATCTGCCCTACTGTATCAAGGGCAGATGTACACAGCTCAGTGGTAAGGCACAACAAGCACACTCTCTTTCATCTTTTCATCTAAAACATCTTTTAGGCTTTTAACCCTTTGATAAATCGACTGACAGATTCTTTTGATGAAGTGAACTCTTTTAACAACAGATAATATCATTGTTTTAAACAGAACTTGCCCATACAAGGTATTTCTCCTTGTTTCCAAGTGGAAAATATTGTTTTGGTGTTTAGCTGTAAGTCTGGCTGGGAAAAGACGCATGTCCTGCTCTGTTCCATTCAATAGTGTGCAAAGCTCTTTGTTTCCTGCTTCCTCCCCAGAGTTTCTGTAGCATGTTTTTTTTTTTTTGTTTACTAAAGCCTAGGAGGGCAATGAAATAATATACACAATAATTGAATAGTGTCTATTTTTCATGTAAGAAGTTTCCATCAAAACTTAATTTTACATGTTAAAGTTGGCAATGCATCCCACTGAGCAATGTTTGGAATGTATGCTACAGCAGCACAAGAGTAAACAGTATCATCCATACTCTTATGCAACACAAAATTCCTGCTGGGTAGCTCCTTGGCATGGTAACTGCTGTCTGGAGCACAACACATTACTACTTTTCTTCTTGGGGTAAGCCCAGCTACTCCAAGCTGCAAGAAGGAATAAAGCCATTTACTAATTACTGATTTGCTCAGCAGAGAAACAACAAGCAAACAATTTATTGGGCCCTGCATTTGGAAGTTCAGTGACAGATTAAAGTTCTGACAGCCTCATGGCAGAGGAAAAAGTCAAGGATAATTCAGACCCTGGCTGCAAATCAGTCTTCCTCTTTCTGTTTAATTCGACTTTAGTGTAGAACAAGTGAATAATCTGAGATAAATACAAGCACTAAGTTGGCTGAGTCTACATCCTACTATCTTTATGTTTACATGAAGTTGTTTTGTATGCATGGTGCATTGATTTCTTTCTTCTTTATTCCTGTATTTGAACTATATCCAGTAACTTTTGGGTTACAGACAACCCAGACAACCTGTATATTCTTAACCAGCTGTTTTTTCAACAGAAAGAAAAAACCAAAATGTTTCTCAAAACCTGAAGTTTACCTGTCTGCCTTTGTTAAGAAAGTCTGATGTAGCTCTTGATTTCTGTAGCAACAGACCAAAAATATTTTAACATTAGTATTAAAATTAAAACTAAACTAAATTAAAATCTAAACATATGCTAAGCATAGTTAAATTTCATCTCATAATATTAAGATTTGCTGGTGACTTCATCCCATGTCCCATATCCAGTTAGTGCTTTATCTGTACACCAGGGCTCAGTACTCTGGTTAGGCACACTCAGAGATTATCTGCTGAAATAGCCTCTGCTACTTAAGGATCTTGGCTTGACTTAGCAGTCTAGGATACTTATCAGTCTAGGATGAACTAGGGATCAAGGCAAACTATTTGGCAGTATCATTTCATAGGCAACTTTACTGACACCCCTGTGCAAGTGGTTGAAGTTTAGATCTCAGAATTAGCAGTGGCTGAGCTATGCTTTTGGAAGGAGGTGTCAGTGATCAAGTTGGTTCCTTGCCTCATTAAGCACTTTGGTGTCTTTGGGGACATGTTCTGTCTCACAGGGTGCTCATGTTTTATGACAGCATTTACTCCATTACTGCATGGTCCATTTCATCACTGTGCAACAGCAGACATATCCTTCATTATTCAAATACTTGACACAAAACTTGTTGACTGCTCTGAAATGTATTTTCTTGTCCTGTCCTATTTCTCTGTCTGAGGCTCAGGTACAACCCTTATTGCCAGGCCATTTTCTACAAACACTTGGGAAGAGCTGACCGTGGCAGCAGCTTGGCTCTCTGGAATTGTCAGCCTCAGCTGCTGTGGTGTTAACCAAGAGCAATCCAGCTGGCCAGCCAGCTTGCCGAGCTCCTGCAGTCTGTCTGCAAGCTGAACTGCAGATTGTACCCTCAGCCTTTTACTGGCTGGCTTAACACAGCTTTCAGGGGAGATGGACTGTAATGCAATTGTCTTACAAGAAAAACCGAATACCTAAAGATGTCTGCCTCTGCAGGGCAGTGAAATGGAAAGGAAGTGTCAGTCAGATGTATTACATCATGGTTATACTTTAAATTGCTGCTGCCAGCAAAATAGTGATTCCAGCCAGATACTCAGTTCCATGCAATAGAACACTACTGGAGATTTAAATAAAAAGTATTTTCACACATGGTGTAATGGCTTCCCTCTCTTATTGTAAGCTTGTGTCAATTGATTTACTGGAAGTTTCTTGATACTGAACAGTGTGATATGCCCAGAAAACATGCCTTCAAAAAGCTTCATGGAATCAATCAGTTAACTTCTGCAGTGGGCACTTTGGGTAGCGTAAACTGAAACTATGATACCTCAGATGTTAGTTTAAAAACTTCCATGGGACAGTGTCAATTAAAAATTAACATGTCTATTTTAATACTGGTTAATTACTTTTTTCCTATGCTGTGTACAAATCAATGTGTAAGTTTTATTTCTAGCTTAAAGTCTCCTTATTTGTTTCTGCAGTGTTGAAAACCCTGGCTCCCTTTCACTGGTATGTGAATTAATGGCCATGAATATTTATGAGCTGATAAAAGGTATGTAGCATATGATAGAGAAACACAAACTCTCCTTGCGTCGATCACAAAGTGGAATTAATTATTTTTCACGTATTTGTTCACTGTTACAGATTATAAAACTCAGGGAATTTGGTGCTGTACTGTTTTACCCTTTAGTTCTTGCCAGTGGAATATACACAATTGTTTAAGACATGGGTGCATGCAGGTTTCCCATGAGTCAAGTCCATAGCCATCTACAGTCAACCAACCTTGACTGCAAAACACAGAATAATTGCTTTATGTAACAAAAAATAAAACTTAAACAGATTCTTTGTCAGGTCAGGGCTGCAGTGAGGTAATAAGAAAATTATTCCCATTTGTTTCAAAATTATTGATTGAATGAATAAGGATTCTCAGTTTTTATACCTAGTAAAAAAGCCTTTCACTAAGTTTTCTTTATAAAATAACATTGTTCTCTCATACCTCCTATATTTAAGAATTCTGGAGCTGTTTGTTGAAGCAGGTCAGAGACCATAAAGCTTAAGGAAGAGTTCCTTCAAAAAATTTAGAACAAAAGCTAATTTAAAACCAGATCTTATATAAATAGTAAAGGAACTGGATACAACAGATGAAGGGGCTTACAATTCTTAAGTAAAAGAGGATTTTTAAAAATGAATACTTAAGAATTTTTAATGTCTTAACAGTTGTGAGTTTCATTTAAATAACTGAACATGCAACTGTCATTCAGTGTAATACAATAAAGAGTTGCTCCTGAACATGACAGTGGTGACACTGACTATTCAGATCTCTAACAAAAGGAGTAACTCTGTTTCTGACCTAGATAAGAATGTGAGATTAAAATTGAATTATTTGCTGATTGCTGAAGTAGACATCAGTGTGTACTAGTTTTAATAAGACATTTTGGCTTTGCTATATTTAGCATGGTATTCAGATGGAAATGAGAATCATCATTTCAGTATGTTCTGATTTTTTTTATTATTTAAAAATACAAGTTCTTCCAAAGTTTTCAAAGATCACATGATGATTGTTTTCACACCACTTAATTGTAGTAACCTCCTTTTCTATGGCATGGCGAATCAGTTCAAAATGAAATCTGTGTTCAATAGTAATCTGAAATGCTGCAGTTTGGGATTATCTGAGCATTAATCTGGGTTTTCCTGAACTTCTATAAATTTCTGATTCTTATTTATGGTCTGAATTTTGAGTCTGGATTGTGTTTACCATGATACAGTGCCTTATTTTTAATGTTGTATAAGGTGGTGGCACATGGGGTGGAGCTTGTCAAATCATAGAATATAATAGGAAAGTGAATTGAAATGGACTGAAGATGAATTTTTAATTTGACAAGGAGTATGGAGACACTTCTGTAATTAGGAGGGACAGTTCACTGTAAAGCTACTAATGTGGAAAGCTGATACTTTTGGTTTTTTCCTTAAAAAAAAAAGACACTTTTTACTTCAATCAAGCTTATTTGTCTTTACACAAAGTCATAATTGTCTTGCTGTTAATTTATAGCAGAAACATTTAATAACTGAAAAACAGCTTTGCCCTTTGTTTAATCAACAGAAGTTTGGTCATTTAAAGCAATGAAAACAGTGAGGTGTGGCTGAGAGAGGTGTGGAGGATCTTTCAAGAGAAACGATAGAAACCTCAAGTGCCACTGCCTTAGGATTCACTGCACCATTACTGCCAAATAAGGTTTCTCCAATGATAAATCTGGAAGTAGAAGAGCATCTGCTCCAGATTTTTCTAGTGACATGTAATGAAAAAGCAATTGAGCATGACTTCTTTTTATGAAGGCCTGATTCCTTAAATAAGAATAATAATCTAAATTGATTTGAATAGCTGCATTTTATAATATCTTTTCCACTATAAATGACAAAAGTCCTCATGTTGAAAGCACCATTTATCTCTCTGGGGGCACTACTACTACAATTCCTGATGTAAATGGTGCTCTGTTCCAAGTGCTTTGTGATCTAATCCTGCTCAGTGGATTATGTGGCTGCCTGGAGGAGCACTGTAATCAGTTGGGAACACAAGTCCCTGGCTGCTGGGGCTCTGGCCTCAATGAGTTACTGTCCTGATAATCTCCCTCCTCCTCCCCAGCCAATTACTCATACTACTGTCATCAAGCAGATCAGTACCTGCTTTGTTTTTCAAAAATGTGATCATTTCTGCCTCCGTTGATGGCATTGCAGTGTTACATAAAGGCATTACAGCAAGATTAAAAGGCCTTTGGAGCCTATAAAAGAAAAAAGCTGAGCAGTTACTGAATGGCTCTGAAAAATAGATAAATTTTATAACTGTAATTATTGCCTAACAGCAACAGCAAGCTAAACTACGTAGGTCAGCCTTTAATTTGCAATTCAAATGTGAATCACAGCCTTAAACCATTGCGGTAACTTGAGGTGATTGATACAAATCTTCAACCTGAAGGACAATTACTTTGAGTAGAGAGGAAATGAGATATTTCGAAGTGAAATACTGCAGCTCTGCAAAACTTGGGGAAATAGGTACTGCAAATAATACATGCAGTAAAAACTAAGGCATCTTCCAGAGTATTGAATTGACAATTGTTGGCTGAGCTATTCTGGTGCATACTGAAATATAAATTATGTCAGAAG
This sequence comes from Aegithalos caudatus, assembly GCA_013389925.1. NCBI lineage: Eukaryota > Metazoa > Chordata > Aves > Passeriformes > Aegithalidae > Aegithalos > Aegithalos caudatus. The sequence continues at coordinate 1,075,665 of WEIU01018195.1, forward strand.
TGGAGTGGAAAATGAATTACGAAGCTAGCTAGAAATGACAGAAGTAGTATAATTGAAAAAGGTAATATCAATGCACCTCTAGAAGCTAAAGACCATGGTATTTGTATTCTATTTGTTCTTTACTAAAAAGGACTCACACAACTTGAAACTTTATTCTAGGAAGGAGAAAATCATTGCCTGAAAAAGAAATCAGGAACAACATGTGCCAGATGTTCAAATTTCTGTTGATTTTACATAGGTGAAAGACCTGGTTCAGCAACAGCTTTACAGCAAATGTAGCATACATTTATTTCAGGGTCTTCTCTAGGCAGAAACAGAATTGTCCGGGGCAGTAGCCAAACGCTGCAGGGAGAGAAAAGGCCATGGCCCAGATACATCTTTGCCTGCAGCAGAGCCCTGGGAGGCAGCAGGCAGCCAGGGCTGCTGGCAGCTCCCCAAAGCTCACCTGCTGCAGGAAGCCCTCCTGGGAGGGGCTGGCCCTTGCAATCCTCTGGTAGCCCTGGTGAGAGCAGAAGCAGAAAGCCTGGCCTCTCCCTCCTGCACTTGCCCATTCACCATTCCCGTATCTGTAGCTGTTGTCTCACCATGATGGCAAAATTTATTTTTTACTCTTCTGTTGATAAGTTTGAAAAAAAGTACTGGTTTCTTTATGTTTTTGGGTTTTTTTACAAATAACTGGAAGCACTGACAATGTTTATCTTTTTACTGAATTCTCTCTGCTGTGTTTGTATTAGAACAGAAATGGGATATTTCAGAGAGATGGGCAACAAGAAAACATTATAATAAAGGTAGTTAATTTTATGTGAGGATATTTAATTAAAAGTGAACCATATAAGTATTTTTCTCTTTAACCTGAGAAGGTCATGAATAAAAGTACAATTTTTTAAGAAGACATACAGACAGTTACTGGATTCCTGAGCTAGGAGAATGAACAAACAATTTTGTTACTGGCTAAGACCTGAAATGACTGATATGCATTACACCCTGCATGTTTTCCTTCCAACCTAAAAACTTGTTCTTTATCCTCTATTAATATATATTTTCCTTTCTGTGTTAATCTAGACAGAGGAAATAGGGTTCAGTTTTGCAGCTCTTTCTACATTCAATTCCTGCATTTAGTGGCAGTTACACATACGAGTGAGAGCAGAAGATAGTGGCTTTCAGAAGATCTAATTGTAACCATCTCTCCTGACAATTTCAGAAAGTTATTTTGCTAATGCTTGAAAAGCATGGATTTTTTACATTCAGTTTATGAAATTTTATTTTCTGAAGATAAATTTTTCTTTTGAGCCAAAGAAGTGTACAGGAGAAGCCAAACCCACCTATTATACCACTGCTAAACAAAACTCTAGTAACTTAATCTAGATGTCCTATTTAGCAGCCTTTTTTCTGTGATGTCCCTATGCTCTTAGACCTTTCTTTTCACAGTGTACAGAACAGTATTTGCATTACATCCTTTGGACACAGATATCTTCCTACCTGGAGCTACTTAACTGTTTTAATGCAGCTTTATTGCTGTGATACTACTACCCTTGGATTTTGGAAAGTTTCTTCTTCAAGTAATCTGTGATTTCTTTTACAAGGACTATTTTACAATCATTGCTTGAATATTTTACTGTTTGTAATTTGTGGAAATACTTTATTTATTTTTGCAGCAGAACACCCTGTAGTTAAGAAATTTTGGATCTTGTAGGAGTATCTATTCTCAGCAGGCACACAGTACCTCCCCATGCTGGTACTGAGCACTGGAATGTTTGCTTACAAATGGGCTCTATGGTTACAAAATTGGCATGTGGAGTCCTGGCTGTGTTTTCTATGAAATCACAAGGTGCTGTGTTCAGTGGAGGGTTTTGCTTATCATTGATCAAGATAATCAAAGGTAAATAACTCAAATTAGGAACATGTGGTTTGGGTAATATGATCTTCATTTCCATGGAATTGTAGAAGCTTCTGTGCTTCGTCTGCAGGGTTCATGAGGCAGTAATCCCTTCTGGCCTGGCACTCTCTTCACACTGTGGCAGGCTTGTAATAAAGCAGTTCAAGAGAGCACAGTACAAACAAAAGTGATTTACAAAGAAACATTTTTGAACTTTTTTTTTTTTTTCCCCAATGGCTTCATATTTAGTAAAAATGTATTTTCTCTGCTTTATCTCTGTGTAGAGTATGGCTCATTTCCTCTCATGAGCATCACAAACTACCCTCAGTCTTGTTAATGCACTTCATGGTAAAATGTTTCCCACTTTCTTTGGACTTATTACTGCTTTCTGCAAAACCAGAGGTGATTAGAGAATACACTCCCTCTGATTTAGGACTTTGGTTTACAGTATTAGCATGTCTAAGACTCCTGTGATCTTAAGATCTTGTGTGCTGCTATATTTTGAAATCAGGTTCTGATGAAAAAAAGTTCAAGAAAACATAAAAGTCTTTTAACATTTTAGGTGATGATGAAACCATACCTCAAAAAATTTGTCCCTGGTCTTAAAAAAAAAAAAAAAAAGGAAAAGTACCCACCACGAGTATTTCTCCAGTATCTTTGTGCCCTAGCAACAGCAGCAGTTCTTTATTCTCCTCCCACACTGCTGTCTCTGATCTGTAACCAGGACTGATAACATTTGCTTTGCTTCTTTCCTCCTCCACAAGTGCAGCTGCTGCCATCACCATCACTTTAAATGACAACCATTATGCTTTGCCTGCTAACTTGTAGAAACATTTCTAATTCTCCAGCCAGAAAAGTGTTAACAGAAAAATCCCAAATGTGGCAGTACTCTTACAAAGTAAATTGGGACCAAAAGCTTTCAGAATGCCTCATTTTTTTCATTTCAGCTTGAATCAGCTGGGCTTTGTAGCTTTATAAGAAAATTACATGCTCAAATTTAAATTTTATTAGGGAAAAAACCCCAAACCTTAAAGATACTTCCTTGCAGTTTCAGCTTAATGTAAAAAATTTCACTCTTTGCAACCACTGAACGTTTTCAGAGACCTTACAGGTGCATTCAGAGAGAAAGGAGAGATGTTTATTGGGAATTAATGAACTAAAAGAGGTACAGCCTTGCCAAACTAACATGGACAGGTTTGTTTCTTTCTCAGTGCTCCTGCAGTTGTTGTTGAATGGTTGCATAAGCCTTTATGCTTTACAGCACATTGTATAAGAACTTTTACTCTATTGCTCAGCCATGCTGATCTTTCAAATCTTGTTTCCCTTTCTGTTCCCTCTAAATCATGTTTCCTGGATCACACTTCTCAGTGGCTTGCAGTTGTTCTTGACTTTTTTTATACAGTTTTACATTTGACAACAGCACATTTTCTAGTTCACACTGAAGCTAGTCCCAGCTGCATGTCTTGATGCAGCTGCACAATGTGAATCAGATCTTTTCTCTCCTTCCTCTACTCTAAGCTTTGTGAAGACAGAGCAGTGTGCAGCCAGCTGTTTGACTGAATTTGCAAACAGTTAAAAAGAAGTTTCTCATGTCTACAAAGAGGCTGAGCGTTTTGCTTTCAAGAGTCCTGTGGTGCTACTGAAGTGTTTCTTAAATTATAAGCCCAAGGAAAAAAGCAAGTGCAGGAAATAAATGTTAGTGGACCTGACTAAAGTCAGATTCCTCTAATATGATAACAATGTTTTCAAGGACCCTGTGCAAGTTTTATATTAACTGAGGATCAAGCTCAGGAATGCAGTTCAAATTACCGTCTTTCTAATATTGCTGCTTGCAAAGAACCTGTGTGTTAGGAATGGAGTATTATAAATACATTTCTTTGTGCATACACACTGCTTGGTTCTGCTGTCTTAAAATGAGGAGAACATATTGTCTTCTAGGATCTGCCACTTTCCTAGAAGCAAACACAATCCCAAATCCATTGCCCTTCACCACAAGGGATGATCTCTTTACATATTTTGCCTCAAACCAGCAGGAGAGGGCAGCTACAGATTTCCATTTAATAACCCAAACTACTCCTTACAAACCAGCAGCTGTGTTGCTCTGCTGCTCACATTATCTTCCAGTTGTTGAGAGGTATTAAACTGTCCACAAATGAATATTTCTAATATGTTCTCTTCCTCATAAAAGAGGGGGTTTTTATATCAAAAGTGAGTATAACTGTGTCTTCTCTAGTACTAATACCATCTCTTACCTTGCTGTTTCCAGCCTCTTTTTCTTGGATCTAATGAGCTGGACCACATTTCAAAAATCCATGAAGTGACAGGCACTCCTGGTAACAAAACTCCAGAAGTTCAAGCAGTAAGTATGCACTCCCAGAGTTACTAATCTCACTGTTTCAATATCCACAATAGAGCTGTTCAGCTGTTTGCAATTTCTGCTCAGGGAACCACCACAAAAACCTAAATCGGTGCTGACCCAAGAGCAGTGTCTTCTATCCCTACCCAGAGAGTCATTCAGGAACCTTACAGGCAGAGCAGAGGAAATCTGAGCCTGTCTTGGTCTTATTTGGCCTTTTATTTCCACAGTATCTTTCAGGCCAGTGACATAAATTTTTTAGGAAAGAAAAGTGGGGTTTTTTTAAGTACTACTTACTTTTCCCTAGTGAATGATTACCTAAATCAGGTAGATTCTTTCTTTTCAGTAAATTGTAATCCTTTCTGAATATGCATGATTAAATGTTTTTCTGAACTTGCTTAACACAGGTCAAGAAATTTGAGTTTTGAATCCTACCTTTAAAGAAAGGAAAAGGAAAGTCTCCTCTTGTGCACAGATTACCCTTCAAAGCTTTCTATTTCCTGTGTGCAATGATAAAATATGACCCCAATGAGAGAACTGCTGCCCACCTTACAGCACCCTTATTTTCAAGAACTCTGGCAACTTCAAATCACTTCAGTTTTGAAGAGGAAAGTTAAAAGGTGAGGGGAGCAGTGTCCACGTTTCAAGTGGCGTGAAATTAAATTTGTTTCCAGTGCTAGTCCTTGTCTTATCAACCATGAATATGATTCAGTCAGTGTAATTCTTAGTGCACTGAGTCCAAACCTTACCTAAAACACTACTGATGCTTGTCTCTATTCTTCTTTTTGCCCCAGCCTTTTAAGACAGCCAATACATGAGCTTCAAATGTGCACAAAAAATTAAGAATAGTAGGAAATAGGTTGAGGCAAATACCTCAGTGTTCCTGGCAAATTTCAAAGTCAAGTCCAAGACAGGTAGTGTTCAAGTGGAAGAACTGTCAGCCCATTTAGAGAAAGTAATTTGTAGCACTGAGCTTGTTAGCTAGAAACAAATGTTTTACTTAAGCTGATTACTTGGGTTTATTCTGTCTGCCTAAACACAGATCTTTATTTGGTCTGATGCAGTTCTCCCTCCCCCCCAAATCCCTGACATACACCAGTTAGAATTTAGAAGCTCTGATACCTCATAATCCCCTTGGTAGACTCGTTAGAGTTGCTGTTTCTTAATGGGTCAGCTCCACCTTCATTTTTAAAGATCATCATCCTGGTTTTGGTGTCTGCCTTGAGTTAAAAAGTTTTCCAGATGAAGTGTGGCAGAGACAGGAATTATGCTTTTGCCTTTTTAGGGCTTCAGTCTGCATTTTGAGCAAATAAAAATATATTTTTAAAAAACTTAATTATCCTGTATTTAGATAATATCGGGGGAAAATCTAAACCTGTATTTGACACGAAATAAAAAAAATTAAAATATGATTAAAAGTTCTGGCAAACTAAAGCTTTGTTTATATATCAGTTGTATGATAAATACTCTATGTATTTTCTTGCTGTATCAATAAGGTGAGGTGGAAGTTAGTACCACACGGAAAACTTTCAAATACAGGTTTTTCTCAAAAAAACCCTCAAAAATCTCCACATACTAGCAAAGAACACTTATAAATAATTTTCTGCTGTGCATTCAGCTTTGAGAACATGAACTCTCCTTCTACAGGAGAAGCCACTTTTTCCACAAATTTAGTTCTGGGGTTCATCAGTGTAGCTTTTCTAAGAAGTTCTTTTTGGCAAGATTTCAAGAAACATCAGGTAAGGCAAGTAATTTTTAAAAAGGAATGAGGTGAAGTTGTAATTGGCTGAAGGTTTTTTAATTTCTGTTTATTTGGATTTTCTCCTCTAATTGTATTTCTTAAGATGTTCTCAGAAAGAAACTGAATCTTATTTATTTTAAAAGCATTCTCTTAGGCAAGTCCAGAAAAAAAAACAACAACAACTAATCAACAACATGGGCTTCTGCTGGGACAATTACCAAAATTTTTCTGGAGTAGCCAAATTGATTTCCTGTCCTACTCCTACGTTGCATTCAGTTTTCTGGGGACCTAAGGAAGGTGGTAGAATGAACCCTTGCATTCCAGTCTGTCAGATTTATTGGATCAAATATTGAGGTGTAGACTCTCACTTGCCCACTGAAGCACATTTGAAACTTCTGTTGTTTCTTCAACAGTCTGAGAAACAGAAGGCACTTCAGTCTTCCCTGAAACATTTCCATTTGCCTGCTACAGAAGGAATAGAAGTGAGGAAAAGCCTGGCTCTGCAGTGAGAGAAAGAGTCATGCTTCTGTTGTCAGAGATCTAACAAGAACAGCAGTGCCTGATTTTGCCTTGCTCTGACAATTTGTAGGAAAACCCCATAAGGTTTGAGGGCTGCTTTCCTACCATTTTGATATTCTTTTCCTGAAGGGGGTCAATATTTAATTAAAGCATTGTTCTGGCAGAGCACAGAGAGTGTTCTGCATTGAACTTCCTAAGTACTTGTTCCTTTTAGAACCTGGTGGAGGAGGAGGTTGGTTAAAAATAACATGAAAGGATTCTTTGAGCTCAAGTATTAGGAATGGAATGTTATCTACAGAATTTAAGTTTTCAAATTGTATTACAAATGACAGCTAACTGCTGGGGTTTTTTTTTTTAGATTTAAGGGTGTTTTTTGGGTTTTTTTGGTTTTGTTTTTTTTTTTTTTTTCCAGTTAGCTCCGGAAATTATTCCCCTCCTGTATTCACTAACTTCCACTTCAGGTTCTACTGAGAACATGCAAACTGTGCAATCATATGAGATACTTGATTTTGATGACATTTCTGTAACTACTGAATATTTTAATGTAACTATAACTCAAAGCTAAACCAACATTTTAGCTGATTCAAAAGCAAGTAAAACTTAATCATAGTTTGCTTCAAGCCATTGATCTTAACATTAATCCAAAGTCTTAACAGGGACTGATATTGCAGCCAGTTGCTTAAAAGAGCAGTAAAAGCACTTAGTTAATCATGCTTCAGAAATCTGGCACACAGATTATCAGCAGCAATTTAACACAGTATTTCCTATTGCTAAATTCAGTAAAACAGCCTCATCTTAGGATCTTTCTATGAAAGAATCTTTATTTCAAATTGATACCATTGATTTTAAAATTCCTGAGATCTAAAAATTTGCATTATTTAATTTGCAATACTTAAATTTGGTGATGTGTTATAGAACAGTTTTGTTACCTAGAAAACAAAAGTCTGTGCAAGTCATACTTTGCTAGGGGTTAAAAAACTTCTGCCTACCAAGTGTACATGCAAAACAGGTTTGGCAAATAACTTTTTTGGAGGTTCTAATAGTTATAAAAGTTACTCTGCTCATAGCTGGGAAGCGATGATTATTTTTTTTTCCATAACCAAACACTGGGCTCTGGTGCTGCTGTTCAAAAACCCAGCCATGACAGGAGGGAAAGGGCATTTTGTGTGAGAGGTACTGCTGGGGGAGGCACCAGCAAATGGGAAATGGGGCACTGGGGAGGAGCACATCACATGCAAGTCACTTAGCCAGCCCTTAGGCATGCATTTGAGATTTGTGCTCTACATCCAGACTATTTATTTTAACCAATTAAATACGCAATACAGTAAAATACAGGTTAACATATAAGATCTTGTAAGAGTAAAAATTATGCCTGTTATGTTCTCAACTGTCCTGAGATTCCACAGGACCCTGCATCTGTGAAAATTACTCTTTCCACTCACTTTGAGGTCTTTCAGTAAGTGGGCTTTTTGCTGTGGTTTGTTGATTGGTTGGTTTTGTAAGAAGAGGCATCTCAACACTTGTAGGGTTCTGTTGTGACTGGACTAGATCCTAATCCTTTTTCAGGTAAATTTTGGACATTTGTGACAACTTTGGGCATGCCCAAATTCCACATTGTAGCTTTTCCATGTGGAAAAGCTCATGAGACTCAAGTTCTTTATGAATGCTTTTGACATCTACTGCTTAAAAAGCACTTGTCTAACTTACATTTGTCTTCATGTTTAGAAGATAGTATTATTATCACATACTGTACTGTAAGGAGATTCTTGAAAATGTGAAAATATTCACTGGGTAAATGTGCAGACTGGTGTACACTGGTGCAGGCTGTGGGAGTATTTGATACTGATTCAAATTTGACTATCCAAGTTAAATATCATGCACCTGCATCATGTATCATTGCTCAATTTATGTCATTTATTCATAGCAAACTTTCAGAATCTCAATAGCAAGAATGGAAAAACATCCCAGCCCTGGCAAGGATTTTTATAGAGTAAAAATTCAAGACTAAAGCACTTGAACAAGACTCTGCAGGGAAACCTCTACTGCTGCTACTCACACTAGATGTGCCAAAGGAAGAGCAGATTTCTCTTACTAGGACTGAACAAATACACGACCCAAGTTTTAGTGGAAGAAATGCTTCACACCAGTAGAGTGAGAACACTGTAACAAAGGGAAACAGCAGAACACAAAGGTACAGCCAACTGCTCCTTGTCATTTTATTGAAACTCCTACTGCATGGATGCTGCTTTTCTCCAGTTCCAAGCCAAGAGTGGTCTGAACACAGTATCTCAAAGTGAAGGTATGTAAAACCACAGTGACTGGCTGAGTTTTCCTGCTCTGTTAATCTTTCAGTGAATAATCTCCCCACATCTGTATGCTTTCATGTTAGCAGCTCATACTGATAGAACAGAGAAATTCAACAATAAGGCAATACAGTATTTGTCTGGATACATACTACAGGGTTTTCTATAGACAGACAGACAGACAGGTATTTGAAAGGTGTGATGCTACACTTAGAAAATGAAATTAAGGGCTGCAGGTCTGTAGGGAGGCAACACAGTGCAACAGTAACCTCCAGGTTCTTACCTTTGGAACTCTGAGTAAAAGGTGCTGTGATCTTATGCGGTGTTTTTTTTTTCCCCAGAGAGGAAGATGGTGAGTTGCTCAGTGCTGATGTATTTGGAGTTGACCATAATGAATAGCATTAAAACTGTTGGTCTAAAAATAGGTAACTAACTGTATCCAAGGGAGCTTGCTCTCCACTGTTGTTCATTTCTTACAAAAAAAGAAGACAAATTCTACTGCTTACATTTGATGGATTGTTCTGACTCAGATCTCTCTTACCTAACACTATATAGGAGGTCAAAGCTGAGATTATCAAAACTATATTCCTGATGAAGATATATTAATTGTATTGGTTGCTTCCTGTAATCTGTTTCTGGAAGCCTCAAACCACAGATTCTGAAGTTTAAGTATTCTGACTAAAAAATATAAAATTCCATCAAACTATGTTTGTACAAGGTTTCTGTTTTCAGAAGTCTTATTGCCACTGTCTGCTTCTCTAATTAATATATCTAATTAATATATCTAATTCATACACCAGGCAAAAGATGAAGTCAGAATTTTTGTAATTTTTAACCTGGAGAGAAATGGCTACCAGAATAACATCTTGTGTATTATCACACTCTTTGTATCTGGGGCTCTCAAACTGTTATAATGAGAATGGAAATTTCATGTTCAAAAGGTCATTTTTGCTATAAAATTGCAGTTCTGAATTGAAGAACCACACTGGAATTTTTCTTCGTTCTTTTTACACTTTCAGGTGGATCTTACTCAGTTTGGCACATACAGTACTTCAAGGATATTTATTTCCTAACAAGTTCTCTGCTGTTAGACCTCTGGAGACAACTTACACTTCTCTGGCTGTTGGATAAATAGGCAAACTTGAGTTTTCCCACCTGCTTTATAGCTTTAAACTATGAACTGGCAAGTGTAGTTCCTACCCTTATTCTTCCAGCTAAAATTCCATACTGAGATTATCTGTGTTCCGCTCACTTTTAATTATTTTAATGTAGCAGGAAAATATTTTTATTAAAAGCTCTGTCTACAGTAGATGTCTTAAGTTCCTTCCAGGTAAGTTCCTACTGTTCTTACTAAAAAAATCTTTTTCCATATGGAATAGAGTGTGGTACGGGAAGTTCAAGCTTCTAGGTGATTGCCCTAATAGTAAAGAAGAGGCTGAAAAAAGAGAACCCACACACATTCCTTGTGTGCTGCTGACTATGGTTTGTGGCATGGACATACCCTGCCAACACGGATGTGAGTAGCTGCTGTTGTTCCCCTGATGTTGGATATTGCAATTTTCTCCCTACTGGTTTTGTATTTTTCCAGCTGAAGGAAAAAACTTTTAAGTTATTGCTTATTTTCTCAACTGCTTCATTTTGATTCAGACCATATGAAGCACTTCTATAGAAGAAGTCTACGGGGAGATAACTACACTAGTTTTCAGTGATGAGGTTTATCTGTATTTTAACAGTTAAACCCACTATGTTAATAAAACAAAACTTCTGAAAAATAATCCTGCTCAGTTTCAGTATTTTCCCCATTCCTTGTATTTCAGAAGACAGATAAGAAATGTAAAGCACAGCTCCATCTTGAATAAAGTAGGGAACTAATTCCCGGCTTCTAAACCGATCTGGCAGTTCTCTACACGCTGACTGCATTGCAAGGATAAGACTTAGTTATAAGCTACTGCAGTTGCTTTTCCCCAAATGTTCATTCATGTCCTGAAAACAAATCACTTCTCATGCCAGAAAATGTCTTAAGTATACTTGTAATTAAAAAAATTCTACCCAGCTTTATTGCTGGAGAGCAGGAAGGGCATTGGTGTGCCCACAGATACAGTGTGTGCACCCTCAGGCAAGTTCATGGTCCTGGGCCATGTTCTGTTATGTTCTACATGTAGCCTCTGTTCTACTCTGCCTGCAGGATTCTGCAAATCCCAACTGTGAACGTTGCTACATAAGACAAAATGAAGCATATGGTGGATACTTCTATTTTCTGTCATTCCGGGGCTGGACGTGGAGGGTTAATCTTTGCAAGAACCACTGAAAACAAGTTAAGGAGTGGTTTGACTGATTAAAAACGACAAGTGTTTAGACAAGCAGCATTAACTTCTGCAAATCCATGGACATGCCTATCCAACCACACTTATCAGTTTAAGACCATTGAATTATAAATGAGATGCCTGAAGTGAGACAAACAAGTCTCAGAAATGCTACTCCAATACATTATCCCAGTTTCTAATTGACAAATCAGAAAGTGTGTACAGCTACTGCTGTGGGGTCTTCCACTTGCCAACTCCAAATGCACGGCACTACAACAATAACAAAATCCTTACCCCATGAAGTTGCCTGTCTGTGAGACTGCTGCTGTATCATGTATTTAAACTTCAGGATGTTTTTGGAGATAAGCCATTAAGAACAGATGTATTTCACTTTCCTAACTGAAATTCAATTCTATCTGAATATGAAGCAATGTTCTAGGTGAGATATTGTGAAAGGAATTTGTTCTACAAAGTTTTGATAGTATTTCTGTACCAAACATTTAATTCAACAAAGAATTGGTTACATCAAAAGTGATTGGATTTGAACAGAAAGTAAACAAAAATGCATATTCAAGATAGTTTAATATGTATTTTCTGAATTAGAAATATCAATTTCTTAAATGAATGAGAATTTCTAGTGTAATGATCCATTACTCCCCACCCCCATCACTGAATTACATTATTTATACATATAATACAGAGCCGATTGCAGTTGGAAACAACAATATTAAAATAAATGTTTAATAGATACAAAGGATCTTTTCTCCACAACATAGTTTTTCTGGTGTCTGGACACCAATTTTAAAGTAATTCTCTATAAGCATTAAACTATTTAAGTGCAAAACAATTTTGTTTTAAAAAAATCTATGATTGCAGCATCCATCTTCCTGAAAAACATTTTGAAGCCAGAAAGTAATGACTTTCATTTTCCATGAGTGCATTCCAGGCTGTCTTCTAGCCATCTCTGGTTAAAAAAATCAGTGCAAAATAAACAATGGTGAAGTACTAGTTTAACCATTGAACTTACTTGAATTTAAGAAACATATCTTATTTTACACTATATATATATATATATATATCTTTTATTTATATATTTATAGAGAGATTAAATTACACTGGACTTGAAAAGTATAAAGAAAACAAAATGTTACTACTTTTTCCTGCAGCACTAAAGGAAGCTTTTTGCTTTTTCTCCAATGCAAACTCTTCCTTGGGTGAGCAGCCTAGCAGGATCAGCTGTAGTGAGAACTCCTTACATTTGTCCTTTGCAAGTCACTATGTGATTCACATAATTCCATGTTTACACTCTGCCACATTATAATTTGTGATGCTCTTTGCCTGAAGAACAGCTCCTGGTTCCACTGTCATTACTTCTTGTCCTGCGTTCAGAGATTTGCTAGCAGTAGTGTGATGGCTATACTACAGTTCCACTTGGAGAATTGGCCTGGTTTTGGGATGACAATAAACCCTGCAAACAAAGCAGTTTACATTAATCCAGCAAGAGAACCTGACATGAATTTTATAAACTTCTTTACCTGAACCTACAACGAGTACAGTTGATTTTTACCAACACTTGCTTACTTCAGACATCAGCACCTTCTCTCCTACAAAGGCTCTAAGTCCCCACGGTCTCAGCCAAGCAGCACACAGAGCTCTCAGACAGGAGGAAATGTGTGTGTTCATGACACGGAATCGACCTGATCCCAGCATTTGGTTTAATCTACCTTGCACTTGGGAATCATAGTGAACGTGAAACTTCAAAAAATCATACACCAAAAATGATCAGCAGTTTACTGAGATGGTGTCAAACAAACCTATTTCAGTATCAATATGTTTGACACCTGGCCTGATACAGGGAAATGATCCATCTCTTATATGTGATTGAGAATTACAAGCTTTGAATAGAAAAATAGATCATCTAACCAAATACTTGTTCTGGTAATTTTAAAACAATGCAACGCTGATGAGAGTTCAATAAAGATTTCCTATTACAGTTTAAGTTCACACTCATGAAAACTTGGTACCAGCTCTTGCTGTTCAAATCACAGACTTATTTCACACACAGCCCCACGACTGTGCAGGGCCCCTCGCTACACAGAGGCTGCTGCTTTGGATTAAGGCAACTACACCTTATGGATTAAACCTGTGGGTACCAATGGACACACTCCATTTCAGATTTATGCACAGTAGCCTCTTTTTAATCATTCACATAAAAATAACTTTATCAGGCTTATTTAGGAAAAGCTTATTGTCAAAATACAATTTAGCCTTCTTATAAGGTCATTAGTTCTAGTGAGTGCCAGCAGGCCAAGGAGCATGCTGGCAGCTGGAAGCACACTGGAAGCTGGAAGCACATCAGCAAGTATCCCCATGCAACTCCTCACCTCGTAGGTATGATAAATGCACTTTCAGCAGCTCCCAACTCATGTTCTTGTTTCAAAATTAAGATTCTGGGACTCAGATCCATCAAACTAGACAAGATCAGGCAGCAATTAACATACAGACAGAAGACAGAATTATGTCACTTCTTCAGAATCTACAGGAGCTCTTTCACACTTGGATCCAAGAACTGAGAGGTTGTGAAGATGGAAGTAAATCCTGACCTCAGAAGAGGGAAAAGAAGCCTGGACTGACAGGATTCAAGTCATCAAATTTCTGATAAAACCAAAGCCATTATTTTTAAAAAACCACCTGATCATTTCAGACACATGAACCTGGATAGTTTGCAGGCTTTATGGCAGACTGTGTGTGTATTTGCATATAACAAAGCACACGGCACTTTACTTGGTACCTTCCATAGACCTCACCTGAAGGAACCTGAACACCTTTATTTGAACTTGTTTATGCAGGTAATATCTGATTCAAACACTGTTGAGGTAGACTGAAATGGGTTCTTTATATTTGACATTCAGGATGTGGAGAGATCCTGCATTTTTCATGAGGACAAAAAGTTTCCTAGTTATTAGTTAAGGACTAGATGGTGAAAGAAGGCAGAACCTTAGACCAAACAAGCCACTGAAGCACTTCCGAAATTTTTGCCAGGGAAATTTTGTTGGAAAGTGACAAGATTGAATCAGAATTCACTAGTTCATTACTGAAGCATTCTTCACAAGTCTATTAAATCCAGCAGCAACAAGAAGGTCTTTCTTGTCAGAAGATTACCTCCACTAAGCAACTTTGAAATACCCTAGAAAAAGACATCCAAAGGTATTATTTTCAGTCTTAATTAAATCAGCAATCCAAACTGTTCATATGCAATTATGTGCTTTAAAAGCACACAGGAAGCTCTAGGGATGGCATTTATGTCTTATTCAACAGGCTCATAACCACCCTATACAGGAGAAGTAAGCCCTATTCTAGCACTGGATTTACATTGTAACACAACCAACTGCTGGGAAACAAAAGGAAGAGTTACTTTCCTTAAGATTCCTCTAGAAACTGGCAGCACATACTGAAATTCAGTGTGGTGCCTTATTCCCTGTGAACTACCAGCCACTCTAGAATGCAAGTTCCAAGACTAGGAACAAGGAGTGAGTCCTGGTTACATCTCATAGGCTCTGAATGCTCCCTGCTTTGAAGAGCAGCAGCTCAGTGCAGACAGCTTTCAGTGAGTACTAGGAATTCTTTGTATTTCATTCCTTGCTCTGAATTAATTCTGCAACTCTGAGCAGGCAAGCCAGAGGAACATCAAAGTAGAAGTAACTTCAAGACCAATATCCTTGTGCTTTGGCAGATGGAACAAATGTATGCAAGTACTGCCTTAAAACTAGGGCTAGGCTATGATGCCATTCATTCAGAAATTCACTCCCAGGAGAGAGACCAGAAAGTTTGTGAGTCCTTCCAAGTACTTGATTTCAGAAGACATCTCAGATGTTCATACAAGAAAAGCAAGAATATGGATTGGTTTTTCAGGCATGTAAGTTTCAC
The DNA here is from genome assembly GCA_013389925.1 of Aegithalos caudatus. Classification (NCBI taxonomy): domain Eukaryota; kingdom Metazoa; phylum Chordata; class Aves; order Passeriformes; family Aegithalidae; genus Aegithalos; species Aegithalos caudatus. Next base: position 1,090,690 of record WEIU01018195.1, read on the forward strand.
CAAAGTGGTGAGTTCTTAGTGGGTCCTGATTAAAACAAAAATTCTACAGAACTTTGCCACTGTATCAGAGCCTTCCAAGCAAGGCTATTCATGAGGTTGTGTTTGGTGTAACACAGGAGACAGGAAAACAAAAAGAAAGGGCTCAAATAAAGTGACTTCTTTGATATACAAGTTCACAGTAAGTCTCATCTGTGATACAAAGGGTGTGGGATTAGAACTGCTGTTACATTCTCTGGAACAATACAATGGGTAAAGTAATGAAAAATATAAAAAGCTCCTGCCTGTAAAGAAAGAAGAAAGCCAATAGAGTGTAGTGCTTTCTGTGATGGAACCACCCAGTCTGGTCAATCAGGTGGGAAAAGATGGAACAAAAGGTGCAGCAATTTATTAGAGCAAGAGCCAAGTCAGCCTGTTTAACAGCTGTGACAGGAAATATGGAAGAGCAGAGCCACAACAGCTGCAGCTCTGCAACAGCTTCATGGTGCAGCAGCTTCAGGCTTAAGGACAAACAGATCCCACTGAGCAAGCAGCAGGAGCAAATTAAGACACTGCTCAAAGTTTTGTAAATAAATGTAGTGCTTTATTAGCAATAGTATTTTGTCAGCATATGAGTCTAGCAGGCGTGGGAAATGGAAGAGTTCTGAGATCCAAGACAGGCATTTAGTAAAGCAGTATTTGTCCCAACCTCAGAGAGGTAGCTGCTGTCCCATCTGCCATCTTAATGGGACACTCCACAGCTGAGCAATGCAGCTTTCAGAGGATGGGGTCATTCTTCTTAAGTCTATTAGTGCTGTGAGTATTGAGCACAGGCTGCTTCAGCACTAGCTGTTAGGGCTATCCTATTTATCCAAGCATTCTCTGACTTCCTGAAACACACAGGACTGCACATCTGGTAAAAACACGCTGGGATGGGTAGGAATGAAAAGCCATGACAAATACACTCAGGAAGGCCACTTGCACCCGAGGTTTGTGGCACTCCACTGCAGCAGCACAAACACAAACCCTCCTCCCCATTTATGGGATTGTGAAGAGAGGAGTGGGTATATTTTTAAAAATTATACATACAATCCAAACAAAAGTCTGGGGCATTTCTCCAAAGACATGAAACAAGGTTTCACAACAGAAACTAATTCTGTGAATGATCAGCATGTAATTGCTGTATTAAAAAACAAAATATATAGCAGGAAGATACTGCAATACTAAGTAAGAAAAAAGTCAACGGTAGCCACTGAGTTAATATTTTCTTATTTTAAATTAGAGGAGGTTTAATTGGAGCCAAAGGTGCAATCACACATAGTTTCACTAATGTAGATAATAAAAGGCAAGTTTGAACACGCAAGCAGGATACAGAAAGGGCATGTCTCCTTCAGGGAAACAGCTCTGCTGGCACTCAGAACATGCTGGATGTCAAATTCTGCTTATCTTTCTACTTTCTGCTTTGAAATTGAAAGGTAGAAAAAATAAAGGAAGGGTCTAACGTGGCAACCAATCCAATGTTAAAAAAGAAAGGTCATAGTACACTAATGCAATTAAACTAATTAAAATATGGCTGAATTAACAAATGCTCATACAAGAATGGTGCTGGTTTTTTAAACCATTTCTACTACTGTCAGTATATAAAATAATGGGAAATTATTATTTGAAAAATAGTCCAGGAGTAGTATATTCTTGTCCAGAACTGTGATATTCCTGGAGAAATTAGGGTTACTACCTAAGTAGGGTTACAAAGTAATCTGGACTGGCAGCTTTGCTTGAGAAAAGAGCCCATGGTCCATTACGGTGTTTGAGCAATAATACACCAAAACCAAAGTGAGATTTCTCGCATTTGTTTACAATTCTGTAGTTAAATCAGCTGAATTGGTTTTAACACTTGCATGAACAAAATTTTCAAGTTCCTCATCCAAACAAATAAATGTTTAACAAAAGTTTCTGAAGTGCATAAACTCACTAAATCAGATACTAGTCTCTAATGGAGTAATAAAATTAATTAACTGAAAATGCTCAGGAAAGCACATGCTGTTCATTCACATAGCATGCTACAGAGAAATATTTTGTATGGGATTTAGGGGGATACAGCAAAGCTGATCCCTGTCCTTACACAGTCTGTGTGTTCACTAAATGGGCTTTTAAATTTGTATTCTGTTTGCCTTTTTTTTTTTCTCTGTTCTGATAAAATTACATGAAAGTAAAACTACACAAAACCATTTGGCACCAGACCTTACAAAAGACTGTAGCACCTTTAGCGTTTCACTTGTAACTTCTCTTCTGTGTATATAAAGGAGTTTGTCTCTTAACAGAGGTCACTGTCCAAAAAAAAAAAAAAAAAAAAAAAACCCAA
>WEIU01018195.1:1093038-1131662 GCA_013389925.1 Aegithalos caudatus
AAAAAAAAAAAATCCGAATTCAAGGCTGATAGAAAACCATCAGTAACTAAAAATCTGTCCAGTGGCACTAGGTGAACAGAAGATATGCAGGTCCAAGAGGAAAAAAAAAATTAAGGTGCAACTACTTGAGTGCTTGAAAATGCAGAAAAGGCTTTTTTGCCAGCAGAAACCTGGCTCAAAAAATAGGACCTTAAGCTCCATTCAAGTAGTAAGGGCTCACATGCTTAGTAACTGTTGTTTCTCTACTTTTCTCAAACTACAAAAGTCAGGAAGGTGTAAAATTTTCAGTTTAGAAAATAATGAAATTTAGATAAATCAGGGAAAAGCGTATGACTTAAGGCAACCCCCTGTGAGTTAGCTGTAAAGTGACTGGTCTTAGCAGAAGAAAGGAGCCAAATGAATTTGATAAAGTTGAGTAGCACCTACCTAATATCCAGCTTCAAAACCCAGAAAACAACATGATTTTACAAGTTATTTCCTTGAGAAGTTTGTGCAACATTATTAAAGGCAAATTAAAATGACCCCTTCGTGTTTAAAGACATATTTTGCCAAATACCTTCTCTGACCACAAAACCTGTGGAAGTTGGGTTTTGTTTCAGGCTCACATTGACTATTGAGAAACTGGTTTGAACAACCAGTTCTTGCATCATTTGATGTAAACTGTATGTTAAAGAAGTATTCAAGCAGATCTCATTTTGATCCTTCACTAGCCCCTGTTCTTAAATATTCGTCTATATTCTATGTATAGATCATCACAATGGTCAATCAATACCTTTGAAGTACCACAAAGTTCTCAAGTTTACATAAGATGATTGCCTCAGCTTTAGTCTACAGAGTATTTTTGCATAAGAGACAAACAAGATTCCTCCCTGTCAGACTGGACCCAAACCAACACCACTTCTACACTCCTCAGAAATGCCTCTGAAACACTTTAGCATTTGTTTGGCTCTTTCTATGGTAAGAAAGAATCACCGCTGCAAAGGTGAGACGATCCCTAACCCCTCAAATGGAAGGGCAACATCAAGTCTTCACCTAAATTTGCTCCAAGGAATTTTGCAGCCAGAGTTTTAGACTAGTTTATTTTAGTGCAGGTGAGTCTCATTCTAGACAATATTTTTCTTGACAGAAAATGCTTGAATCATCTGTATGAGCCATATCCTTGGGGCTGTAAATTCAGCAGTCATTAGGTAAACACCAAGATCTAAAGCTGGAATAAAGAACATACCCTGCACCAGAGTCCACAGAGGAAAGAGCTCCTGTAGAGTCCTAGAAGGAATGACGACACTCTGCCCCAGCTCCTACCGGACAGGTGTGCAGAGAGAATCTAGATACAGCCATGTCTGTGTTCTGCTGAATCTGAGTTTAAACAAGTTTGAAAAGTGGGTTGGTAAGTATTCTGTTTAATGTTACTCTAGTCCTAAAAAACAAAACAGCTACCGTGAGTCATGACCTTATGAGCAAGATTTAAACATCAAAACATCTGCATAGTCTTGGGATGAATTGAAAAAAACTAAGAGCAGGTTACAGATGTGATCAACTTTAAAGCATAGCAAGTTAAGTTTCATTGTGGCCACTTGTTCAGCACAGTGTGAGAGCATAAGACCACCTAAGCACTGCAAGATAAATTAAAACTCAAATGTGGAAAGGACTATTGAAAGTTATCTACATTTACAGTTCAATCACACATTTTTATTTAACATCAGTATACAGAGGACAACCCCAGCAAGTTATTTTGTAATGTCAAGTATTTAGTAAAGTTCTTCAGCTGTAACAGTGACAATAGAACAGCTAAAAATAAGCAGTATGAAACAAACATGATCTTCTTAAAATTATAAATATACCAACAATACTTCTTAAAGCTTAATTATTGCAACAGTTAAATTAACAATAGTTCATGTTAGAAAGGCTCTATGAAATTTATTCAAGTTGTCAAGAAATTAGATGGAAGTGTAAAAAGGAAATACATATGAATTTTACTTTTGATTTTCACTAAAGGTAGTCAATACAATTTTGTACAGTATCACCTAACATGTCAATCTTTAACAAACTCCAGTATACAGAATCATAAAATGCAGAAAAAATAGTTTAATCTTTACATGTAAATTAACAGTAAATTAACTGACACAAATTTTATTATTGTAACATAAGCAGGCCAGCATTTTAAATATTAATTTAGTAGTTTTATGTTGTTAAAGGGGCAGACATATACAGTCATTCCAAGTACATACTCAAATTTTAAGAGGTCATAATTCAGAACATGGGTTTTCTAGAAAGTGTTTAGTAAAAGTCATGTTATTTCCTAATCCAGACATCCTCATCATAAAGCCTTCACAGGGTTATGATCTCTCCTGGCTTTACTGAAGCCACTTGTCACACCTCCTCACACACGCACACACACACACCTTGCTATAAATATCACACCAGTGTACTCTAGGTTTAATTCACCCTGATAGTGCGGGTATGCCATGTGCAACTTTGCTATTGTGCACATTACAGAAAACTTCCAATTTTAGCATGGTAACCTGAAGTCGTATAGCTGTGTTTCAGTTTAACTGTAATCATCCCTGAAGTTTATACAGATACCGTATCACGTCGAAAGAAATCTATTTGATAGTACTTAAATACCAGCAATTGAACTTCAATTGTAATGATGAAATGCTCCTTTCCACTGAGGAAGAATTAGTACGTATAGCTGCTCGTCTCACTCAAATATAGTACGTGAATGTTTAAGTACTTTCACTAAAACAGAAGTCAAACTAAAACATGATACTGTACTACAATTGTAGTTAACTAGAAAATTCAAGGATGTTATAATTTAAGTCTAAGTCTTCCTGTACAATAAGTCAAATAAATAAATTCCATGTGCATTTGTTTTACAGAGTGGTAGGATGTTTCTCTTGCTAGGTTATACACTGCCATTTCATCTGGGGGTACTTCTGGCCAATCTTACCTTGAGCTTTCTGACACGGGGAACTCACCGGAAACTTTCACTCACATGAAATGCAGTCACTGTGCAGACAGTGAACAGTCAGTTCTAAAGTCCAACACAGAAATCCCCTAAGTAGTTACTCTGACCACTGAGTTCAGAGAAAACTTACTTTGCATGCCCAAGTACCACTTCGGGGTTTTGTGGGTTGGTTTTGTTGGGGTTTTTTAATTGCTTCTGCAGATCCTGTAATTCCATCTGACATAGCTATAAAGATAGCACAATAAAGTTTGCTTTTGTTCCTTTCAAATTCTGTTTCTAAACTTTTAGATTAAGCCAACAGTTCAGTAATCCCATTTAGGTTTCCCATCAGGACCTGGGAAAGACAGGGGTGAGAGATGACAGCTAATTGTCACCATGTTGAGAAGAAAAGTTCATACTCTTGTTAAGGCAACCTATTTTTCTGACCACCCTGAACCTTCTCTCACAGAAACCAGCTCACAAAAAAAAAAAAAAAAAAGAAAGAAAGAAAGAAAGAAAAGAAAAAAGGGAATAAAAAATGAACCTAATGAACCCTGAGCCTCATCCAATTTGTTTCTAATTGAATTTTGCCATTCACTTCACTTCACTGACTGGGAGTTGGCAGAGCAGTTCTGGAAGTGCAACGCAAGAACGGTACATCCCGTGAGGAAGCTCAAGGTATGATTTTGTACACACTGAAGCAGTAATGTGGAAAGGTTATAAACAAACTGTCAGAACACTGTCAGCACTATGGAGACCATCAACTACCACAGGGATCATGGCTGAAGAGACACTTCTGGATTTATTTTCCACTCAGGGCAGCACAAGCCCAACCAGAAAAATAAACAGAACTTGTCATACACTGTCCAATTATCCAGCACATGTTTTGATGGCTATTGGAAATTAGAGGGAAAGGCAGCACTGGCTCAATGGAAATTACATTAGTCACTGCAAGCCTCCTTCTCTTCTCCATCCAATTCTTTCTTTAGGCTAGCAGTGGCATCAATTTAATGAGGGCCTTTTGAGGCAATGATGGAAGCAGCAGCAAGATTCAAAGGCTTTCACTCTATAGAGTTGGCAGACAAAAAAGTGACGGAGCTTTAAGATCACTTGGGGAGCCATATGTCAAAGGAAGACTAGAAATAGCAACTTCAAACCCCAGAGTAATGGGACAACCTAGGATAAAACAGCTGGTGAAACAGAAATGATGGTATATAACCCAGTAAGAAAGACATCACCGTGAGTGTTTTATACTTTGACAATTCTCATTAAATAAAATTAAGTGCTTTCCTATAAACAAAAGGATGTCCATAATGTCCTTCTGGCACAAGTATTTTCCTTACAAAGCCCTGTAAACATGCCACCAAAATTTAGTTTTTACCAGCAGAGTGAGCTCACTAGAAATGTAAGTGAAATCAGAAAACCAAATTAATTTGAAAATTTCTAAGTAAATACATCCTATAGAATATGGCATTTACATCAGTGTGCAATATATTAATTTTGAAAGTGATAACTTCAGCATGAAAATTACTTACCTGTAGTTAAAGTTTTCCATATTGGCCAATACATAAATCCTGATTTTTGGTACTGCATACTTTATCTCTGAAATATTTGAAATGTCATATTCCAAATCAAAGTCAATACACAAAAATATTTAAGTTATACTCAGTCTAACAAAACCCACCTCAGCCACTGAAAATAAATGTGACAATGTAGTGTTTAATAGTATGGAAAGGAGTTTTAGAACAAAAAGAAATGTAGCTCACAATAGAAATCTGAGGCACTGCTGTAATTAATAAGATGTGAAGTGCACTGAGTCACGAAAGTATAATTGCTTTAATACTTTCATTTTGAGCATACATTTTAAATAATTTAGTGTTTTAAGGGAGTCCTTTTATTTTTAAATTAATGCTGGATTTATAGTTCTCAGGCAAAAAAAATACTTTTAGCTAACACCCTCCTCCCTTCTCCCATAAAGGGGTTTTCAGTTTTAAGTTTTTAATTCAACCTTTAAATACGCATTAAGATGCAGAACAGACAGATTTTTTTATGCATACCTATGTTGTGACAAATTTGATGAGATCTCAAAAAAGCCTACATTGTACAAACAATTTTAAGAAAAATTACTGAGTTTTACTTGCAAGTTTATAGTAGTGAAGATGTGGTATCTAAATATATACAGTACCTCTACTTCAAAAGGCAGATTTATGAACCAAATGGTTAAAATCTAACGAACAACAGATTTTCATTTAAGTTGCTCAACATGGCATTATTCGGGTACTACCAGATCATTTATTATACTTCAGGTGATAATCTACATCTCCTTTCAGAAATTTTCACAAAAATAATGTTCCTTTTTCTCAGATCAACTCTGGAAATGTTTTCATAGCTGTACTCCTTTGAACTGTTGCTGGCAGGCAGAGCTATTGTAGCACAAAGTACTTTTTAATGTAAGAATCACCACACTTATCTTCAGTCAAAATTTAGCTATCTATACATTGGACAGAAGAAAAATAAAATATTATAGGTGTTCAAGTGCATCAACAACAAGAGTGAAAACTAGTAATAGACTAATGTAGGTTCAGCTGATGGAACAGGTGCCATCAAAAACACGAGCTTGTAGTGGTTGAACTGCCTAACAAACCTGACAGGAACAGAACACTGAAAATACTAAGAGAAAGCTTGCAGGATTTTCCCTAACTTAAATACATAAATCAAAACCTGGCTGAAATTAGAGTTCCTTGATAATACTGATTCACAATTCAAGAGCATAAACTACAGTCAGTACAGGGCTCACGAATCTGTGCATAAAATGGCTGATGTTTTAGTAAGAAGTGGTTTCACATTAATGGCAGGCCACCACAGAAAAAGTATGGAAGAATAAAACACTTTGGTTTTCATTTTTTTCAGAGGCTCACGTTTCTCATTAGACTTAGAAGCAGCAACTTTTCATAAGCTACTCTCATTGGGAGTGCTTATTTTGTAGAAAACATTAGAAGGATTATGATTATTTTAGTGTTTGACAGGTTTTACTTCAATTTTTACATAAATAGCTTTCACCATATTGTGGTTATGCTTAAGTATAAGAACACTGATCAATAGTTTAGATGCACAGTATTTATTTCTTCTGCTGGAAGGCAACTATATTTAATAATTGTATCCAAGACACTTCAAATCATTCAGAAATATGGCATGCAGTATCCAAAAGTATGGCTCTGAGGATATTTTTTTTACATTAAGCATAAAGAAATTTTATATTCAACATTCATTATATTTCAAGAAAACTATCTATTCAGAGTTCTAGTTCTTTGATGCAGCATTAAGGATTAAAACTTACCACTTTACCAGGCCTTGCCCATGTGCAAATAAATCCCTCCTGACAAGCAGTGACTATACAGTCTTCAAGAAAAATTAACACAGTCAGTCTTTCATGTGCTATCTTTTTACAGATAAGAGGCTCTAACAAGGGAACATCTTCCATTCGGGGACAGAGAGGTGTTCCCAAAGTTTTAGCTGGGTCCGTTTTGGTTTTAGTAACTAGGTTCAGTTTGTCACTGCTCTTGCTAGATATATGTCCCATGCTATGGTTTCTCTTGTGATCTTTTTCATGGTGTCTTTCCTTCCGATCGTGTAGCGACAAGGTTGCAAATTTACTAACGCCAGAAGCAATGGCACCATCCATGACACTGCTTTTACTGCCAGCATTTGAGACTGCAGAGTGTGGAAGGCTGTTTGACCGTGGAAGAGGAGGGGGTACGGAGTTTCCAGGTGTCGTGATACTGTTTCCATTACTTCCTGGGTTAGTTCCACCGCTTCCTGCAGGTGGACTTGTGGCATTCATGACATTTGTATGTGTCCTTGCTCTTGAGAGAGGTTGGTGGGGGAAGAGGATATCTTCTGTAAGATCCCACAAACAGAGCTGCGTGTCCTGGCCTACCGAACCAAATCTATACGTAACACTTACTGGACGACTGTCTGTAGAGTTCCTTTTGGATAGTCTAGATTGCGTGCTATTGGCTCGATCTCTGCCAAAGTGAAGGTCTTGGAAATCCTCATCACTTCCGCTAAATTCCATCGGATCGCTCTCTTCTACACTAGTGGTATACGGATCGAACGCAACGACACTGACCCACGATTTATGTCCGTGGCCTCTCGCTATAACTCGACAGTCCACGAAGGACCAAACTGTCACCAAGTCATCCTCTCCGCCTGTCACTATGTATTTCCCATCGGGGCTCCAACACACACATAGCAATCCTCCAAAGTAGCTTTTCATTGTACCATGCAATTCCACCGAATCAAAGTTAAACACGCGAAGAAAACCATCCTGGCTCACGCACGCCAAGAACTTCCCGTCAGGGGAAAAGGCAAATTCATTCAGGGCACCCTCACCTACTGTCCATTTAAGCAGAGGGTTTCTTGTGGATTTACTCTTGCAAGTATGCACTGCAAAGCTCTCTCCTTGTTTAAGTAGCTGGTAGTGCGGGGCTGTGGTACCACAAGTGTGCTCCACGTTATACAAGTACATATTGCCACTGGAATGAGCTACTAGGAAAAGGCTTTCCGAACCTGGTACCCATTTTACACAGGTTACTCGGGACTTGTCTATTAGTCTCTGTGAAAAACAAAGAAGATACACATCAGAAACTCTGAAAATTAAAGTTTTCATTATTAACTGTAAATCTGAGCTTTCTGGGGGATGAGGAGCAGTACTTAAAGTGAACTTGAATTTCTAGGCAGGAACTATGTTACTGTATTTGCAAAAACTTATCAGCCAGTAAAGAGGAAATTATTTTCAAAGTCCTTACAAAGGTTATTATTATGGTCCAGTCACATTCTACAAAGACCATACTTCAGTCGAGCCAATCTATTATGAATCTAAAGGCAGTGCTGCTGTTTGGTTTATTTTTCCCTGTGTAGTTTAACAGCATGAGGAGGAAACAAGAAAACACTGAATAAGCTAAAGGGAAAAAAGGCAGTTACTCATCTGTATTATACAGCAAACAGGTTACAAATAAACAGTAAATTTAGGCTCTGATTTTATCCAAAATTACAAATAAAATGCAACCTCTGAAAAAAACTACCAGCTTCAGGGAGCAAAGGCTGCATACACAGTGACCCTGTTATCATGTGGCTGCAAAGTCAGTAGGTAAATGCATGTGGCTGGGTGAATTCACGGGGCACCACAAACTTTTCACCTCAATATCCCCAACCTCCAATTTTTCTTTCAATAGCCAAGGACCTGTCAATACTGTTACCACTTGATTAAGCACTTTCCACCAGCTCAAAAGGTTTTAATAGAGTTCATCATTGCAAAAGAATGCACAGACATTAAACAAACATTACTGGTCATAATGTCTTCAATGCTCTAAGAACTGATAGGTAGAGTTTGACTCCTTTGATGACTGTTGTTCTGGTGGACTTCCACAACTTACCGTGTTGTCCATGGCACCACTCAGCTGCAACGTGCAGACAAGTAATTCTTTACAAGCACATTCAAGATTTGTATTTGATATATTGATTGTAAGCAGAAAGAAGAGCTGAGCTACACAAAAGGCAAGAGTGCACATATAAGGAGCCTAAGGAATACCAGAACAAGCTACAAAAGTACTAAAAACAAAGAAGAAAAAGAATCCTCCCAAAACCTTGCTGTGCTGTTTATCACACACAAAAACCTCAAATTAATGGATAATACATCAACTGTTATCTGTTGTGGAACTGTCAGTGGAAAGCAGCACCTGGCCATTTTAGATTACACTTCCACTGCTGTCAACCTCAGTGTAAAACCAGGAAGCCTCTCTCCTGTAATTTCTCATTGGTTAAAACAGCCACGGTGTATTTGACAGCTAAGAGATGTAACTAAATATGGCAAAGTTCCTTCAAATGGAGTAGCTTAAAGATAATACAATCTATGATTCTGTTATGATATTTTAACTAGTTTGTTGTGTATTCATTGATATGTATCAAGCATGTCTCAATGATGATGGCATCAGAAACATTAGAGAGAAAGTTACTTGGCACACACCAGGAGCCCAGCTGGTTTCCTGTAGGCACCAGTCTTCTCATTGCCAATATGGCAACAAAAGCAAAATTTCTTGTCTTTACTAAAGCAGCTCAATTTGACATACAAGCTCTAAAAACACCTGCTCAACTTTTATACCAGAAATGGCACTTTATGTCCATAACCATGCTGGGCTATGTGATCCTAAAACTGTAGAGAAACCCTGCAAACCTGATCTTTACTTCAAGGAAGCTGTGAAAAATGGAAGATTCCAATTTGCAGTTAGAACAGATCAGCTCAGGGAGACAAGATGCAGAGAGACTTTAACCTGACCTGTACAAGTGACTACAACGTATCCCCTTAAGATAAAAACTCTGAAGTTATGACTTTCAGGAGTTTTAAAAGCTTTCAGCTGGGTTCACAAAGTTCTTCAGCACAACAAAACCAGACCTGGAGTCAGTAGGAGGAGCAGATGCATTACAAGAATGGTCTGAATGCAGTATCAGCAAATCAGTGAGGGATGTGAGAGAAAGAGCTTATGTTCAGTTTGACGGAAGAATAGTTAGTGAAGAAGCTTCGCTCACCAGTCAGAAACACAAGCCAAGATTATCTTGGTCATGTTTTGAAGAACTTGAAGGGACAAAATTACAGGCACAGGCCACAAAGGACTGAAAAATCTGAGGCAATCAAAGAATGTGCATTAAGGTCTTACACAGCTTTGGATACAGGACAAATTTATTAGGGAAAAAATGCAGCTCAATGCTTCAGTTTAAATTTTAAAAAGGATTAAAAAGTAAGATGAAAAAGCACTGGCTAGTTTGGTAATAACCAACTGCCACTTGGAAACAACTGAATCTGTGAGGTATATTTGACTGGTTTGGGGAGTAAGAAAATAACAATGGTTTAATTTTGACACAGCTGGAAGGAGCACCACTGTGGAAAAAGATGGATTAATGTAGGCAGCCACAAGCTGCACAGGATCTATCATTCACCTCAGCCTTTCAAGTCCCTATCATCTTCCACATGAACAGAATTTTTTAAAAAGAGTAACAAGACTATGCTAGGGCTATTGCATTATATGTTCAACGTAACCTATCATAACAGGTCGATTTATTTAATGTATCATATATTTTCTGATTGCTATTCTGTTTGCTCTACCACAGCTTTGGGCTACCTGAAGCACCAAATTACTCACAGGACAGGTGGTGAATTCTAGGACCTCTAGCATTAGTGCTGGATCTGTAGAAAAATGTTAACACTCATTCAAACCACCTTATGCCTATGGTTATTTCTGAAGATTATCTAAACTCAAAATATATTCAAAACCCAATTGGCACCTTCATCTTGAAGCAAATGAACTGGTTCAAACATCAGTGCTCACTAATGTTTCTCTGAAAGGGGCTTTCAATACAAGTCAGAACTTACAAACACATCTAGGGCAAACTTCTGTACTCTAATTGACAGAATAAATACATAAGTTTTAGAGTTGGTTGTAACTGCAGTTAAAACAGCATAAGGAAACAAGAATTTGTCATTTAACTGTAGCCTACTGTGTGTGTAGTTTTGGTACCACTGAGCAAATCCTTACATTAGCTTGGTAGAAGCTCATTTCAGTTTCCACTGAAGTGTCAAAGGGTGTATTTCCATCACACTGAGGTAATCTGCCTATAGCACAGATAAAGGGCAATACTGACTGATGGAAGTGGCTTCAGTGCTTCCAGCATTTGGGGAACACCACAGGAACCATTCAGCCTGCAACATAGCTTTGCACTGTAGTCACCAGACAGTAAACACCATCAAGGCTGAAAAAGTGCACTGGGCCTTGACGTAAGTATTCCACCACAAGTTTTTCTCAAAGGAACTACAGCTCAGCTACAGGAGTGGGAACTACTCTGTGATATGAAACCAGATGTTTAGAATGTGTCTGCTACCCTTCTTAATATTCATAATATTATTGTACAAGAATAAATAAGACACTTTTTTTGGGGGTGTGGGTGGTAGGATAATACTAAAATTAATATTTCCACTACTTATACAGAGGTTTCTACCAAGAGACAAAGGATTCATTAAAAGATTCTCCAGCACTATTTCCCACTCAACACAAGCAGAGACAGAGCAGTTGGGACAAGGCCAGGTAGGAAGAAAAACGCCCCTCTTCTGATCTACATGTAGCTACTTTTAGAAAGCTGAGGAGGAATTAGATCTAATTATAAAACATCCCCAGTGAGAACAATACTTCAATCTCCTTTGCACAAGGAAAGGAAGGAGCAAGGCGACACATCTCTCTGAGGCAGGAAAGGTATACTGTGAAAGCTGAGCAAGGCTTAACTGCAACTGTAAAGTTCTAATCCAGGTTTGAAATTTCAAAAACCGAAAGAAAAACAAACAGAAACCAACCAAGAGACCTGCAAAACTCTCTACAGAGCTGAATTAAAACAAAAAAGGAGCAAAAGAACAATCCCCAAAAGAAAATCACCTCCCCCAGAACACCCAAATTGCCATAGCTTATTCTCTGCAGAAAATGCTGTCACAAGTCATCCCAGTTACCAGATTTCTTTCCTTACTAGCACCTGGACACTCAGTCCTCTAAAAATGTCAATGCTACCAGAAACTCAGAGCCAGTGGTCCTGTAACTTGGCATTAGTGCTCCCCACAGTAGTCCTTCCATCTCTCCTTATTGCATAGCAGCAGAAAAAGCAGATGCAGAGTTTCCTTCTGAGCATCACATGGCCAAGACCTCCTAAACGCTCAGCATTTCTGTGCACTCTTATCCAAGCAAGCCTTTAGGAATACTTGATATAGGCAGTTTCTGCTGTAATGTCCCCACCATAAAAATTTGTATTTTTAACTTACTTAATATTTTGAGTATGAGTTAAATAGTGGCTTAAAATTTTCTTCTTCATTGGCAACCAGAAGCCTCAGAAACAACTGAATTCAGAGCACACAGAGCAACATTTAGATTTGTAGACCTTATTTCCATCTGTAAACTGTCCTCAACTCTAGTTACAGCATTACCCAAACTAGAAAATCCTAATTTTTAATCTTAAACCCCACAAGATGCCTTTATCTTTTCACAATGAATAGCATTTTTATGTAAGTACTCCAAGCCAGTGGAACAGCTGAAAAACAAAGGCAGTGACTGAACAATAGGCTACGAAGGCAAATGGAGCCACATCTACTGAACTTGGAACACCTAGGAACTTCAATATCACAGATACATTGCATGCAACAATATTAAGATTTCTACTTACTTCCTCGTTAAATAATTTGCTAGTTTCTTTTTTAATAGGGTCTATAAGCTGGACCTGGCCTGCAGAGAAGCCCACTAGAAGAGACACACTTTCTGCTGTGGCTGTTAAGTGATTGAAGTCATGGCATGTAGGCTGTGTTCCTTTGTATATCCTTTTGTCTATTGGTTTACTCAAGTCCGCAGCCTGCAAAGAGAGCAAACAGAATTCAGACAGTTTATTACAATATGTGCACATAACCACATGTATTTGAAAATAAGGGTTATACCACACAACAATTTATGCAGTCACAAAACCCTACTTTAAAAAGCAGCTCTGCATTTATGAGACATCCAAGATCTTATCACAACGTTTCTCTCTTTATATTACACAAGTACACAAACTACACCTGCCCTCGCCTTTGCACCTACAGCATGTGACAAACCAAGGACAACCACACAGCAGCACAAAGGCTCCTGTGAGTCCTCAAGGTACCAGAAGGCTTCTCCTGCCACCAGAGCCTTCACAGAGACAAGGTAGCTTCTACTTTTCTAGGAGCACTTTCTCAATATTGAGATGCAACCAATTTTGCATTAAAAATACCATATTCTCAATTCTTGAACTCTAAGTCTGTCCTTTAACAACACGCAAGCAAATGATATTATCCTCCATCATCACAAAAAATCAACCAGCTCCAAAGAGAGCATTTTCTAGGAACAGTGAATCAAGATACTGATAGTGCAATTATAAAATACATTTTACACCACTGAGCTACAAAGTAATTTGCTTCTGGAAACAACATTCCAATATATCTCATACAAAGTAAGTGCTAATAAAACTGAGGAATTTCAATATAAACAAATTAAGATCTAGCACTATGTGTCAAAAGAATCAAAAGGAACAAAAAAGCAATTTAAAATGCTCCCTCACTTGTGTCACCTGTGTTTATCCCCATATCACTTCTGAACAGACAACTAAATCTTTCATCATCCAGAGATTAAACCCCACACATTTAATATGCAAGATCATACATCAGGTTCAACCTTGTTTTTTAACCTCCCTATTTACTAAGTTCAGAGTCTGTAATTAGAAATCTGCAGATACTCAACAACATTACAAGGCCTCAGATGTAGCTGAGATTTGGGCTCTGATTCTAATTTTGATATAGACTTTTTCAGTGTATTTAGTCAGAGGAAATCAGGCCAGCAATAAAAGAGAAAGTAAACAAGCTTCACATAAAATAGAATTGCTCCAGAGCATTAAACTATGGAGGACAAGGTCTGAAGAATAGCAGATCTTTGGTATTAATAGAGCTACACAGAGAGAAACTAGACCTGTCAGTAGGGAAAATCCTAACCAGCTACACAGGTGAGCCATTTCCAAGGCAAATTTAACAACAGGATATGCATGACAAGCATTTATACACAACAGCATTAAAGTTGCACTCATGTTTTGCAGCATATATTATAAAGCAGTTTAATCAGGTGTACAGTCTCCTGGTTAACAACTCCAAAATGAGATGATGCATTACAATTTCTGAAGTCAGTAGACTAAAAAGTTACTCCCCAGAGTCCAGAGATCCATTATAAGCTAAAAGAGAATATTACCAATACCTCTTCAAGGAGAAATTAAATAGAATACTAGTTCTACTGGGAGATGGCAGGATAATGTGCATGCCTGCCACAGAGCATTCACAGGCTGATGTAAATCTGTGATTTGAAGCTGAAAGATCAAATCTTAAAGGCCTTGCAGTTACATCTTAGACTATGTAACATTCCCTTGTCCTGTATCACTACAAACAAGCAAAATCAAAAGAGAACTCTCAGAACTGGGGTAGCATTTCTACCTGGAAGAGCAAGCTACCCAAACACATAGCCATACCTTAAATAAATGCAGAATTAAAGCAAACTATTAGACTTGAAGCTCTCTCCTCTGGACAGAAGTTGCATCAGGACTCAATGCCTAAGAACAAAGATCCATTCTAAAGAAAATACAACTTGGCCTGAATCACACAGAATGACCAGAGGACCACAGACTCTCCCAGCCAGCAGAGGATACAAGCATTACCACCTTCTTCTGAATCTTCACTGTCCCTTTAAGCAGCAAAGAATCAGTAGGTGGCTATGTTCAAACTATACCTTGCTCTTTTGTCTGGGTGAGGTTTTACATCACTAGCTCTGGTTTTTGTTGTCCAACAACTTTGGTGTGACTGAAGTTCCCCATCTCATGAAATTGTGTGATAACAAACCTAGCAACACATGAAATTCTGATAAATTAAATCTAAGCACAGATTTCACTGTGCTTATTCTAGCTGTTCTCTGGGAACCAGATGGCAGTAAGAATCTGTCTGAACTTAAATGAAGTATAAATAAACTAATTCAACCCAGAATAAACCAGGCTTCTACTGACAGGGATGCTCCGCCTTTTATTTACATGCAGCTACTGCTCTCAGTTACAGCACAGTTGTCTCGTGGAGATAAATCACATCTACAAGCACTAAAGTACTGCTTTGCTCTAGATATCTTTTAGCTCTAAGAGAGCAGAATCAATGGGCACAGGAACTAGGAGACACTTTCTTTATTTCTACATGAAGGTTGCTATTGGATTTTGCTAAGAACAAGAAAAGTGCTTACTCATAAAATTCAATCATGCCTGGGACTGAGCGTTTCATTAGCTTACCACTAAGCCCATTTGCTGTTTTGTGAAAGATTCTCAGTGAAAAGCTTTTACATGAGATCTGTGTCCATAAAAAACTGTCAAACCCTAGGATCTGACACTCTACTGAACAATGGGATATGAACTGCCCCTGTGTAGAGCCTCACACTTGCTCATAGAAGAGAAATCAAACATTTAGGTTTGTGTGATGAATTCATACTCTAGAAATAAAACATGAACCATGTAACTGTTTGGGGGACTTCCTATTCTCATTTAGTTAACTCTCACAGAACACTGTTTTAGCAAAATTACTCCCACTCTGCTGGGGAGAGGAAAAAAAAATAATCCAACCATCTAACAGAGGCCCATTCACCCTGGATTTATGACTTCAGTAGAAGGACAGTCAAATGGAGCATATTAATCACAGCTTTAACTACACAAACATTAAGAAAAAAATGATAGAAAAAACTCAACAAAACCCAGTTGCTTTAGTCTGAAGCAAATATTTAAGTATTCATATTCTGATGTCTGAAATGTCTAATTAGGATGGGCATCAATAACCTTGGTTGTGTAGCTATATGTAATTCTAAGGTCCAAGCTGAAGATTAATATCTATCCAAGATTTATTTTATTGATCCAAGACTTAGAGCTTTCATAATAAGATTGCCTAAACACTGAATCATATTATTTTAAGTCAGCATTTAATCATACTCCTTGACAGATGTTATTTCTTCCTGTATCTTTTCTCTTCCTAAATTACATTTGTAGCTTTCTGAAAATTTTACTTGAATGAAATGTGTCATACATGTTACAATTCTTTCCAAGCTGAAAACATTGCCAAAATATTAATTACTTTATTAATTTATTCCAGGTAATTTCAACTGTATTCATCAAAAGGCTTCCATTGGATACTTATTAGTATTTAATACTTCATTTGCCAGGAGACAGCCTTTCAAGGGGTCATAGCTGTGAGACTGAGACAGAATAGTGAAGGTATTTAATAAAAATTTTACTGACAAAACAATCTTAAGAAAATCTTGTCCAGAGAATTAACTTATCCTGAGCAGCAGATTTGCTACGTATGTACAGCTCTAGTGCACAATAAAAGAGGAGACACACAGAGCCAAAACAATGTATTTTTGAGAACAATTTCCTCAGTATTTCTGGAGCTTCGAATTCATAACTGATAACCTGTACCTTGCTATCTCTTCCACACCTTGCTGTCCAAGGATTTAATGGTCCCTGGTCTAGAAACAGAACAATCTGAGAAAGCTGTGCTTGTTATAATGCTGTACAAGAAACAGAAGAAATCAACTCTTAGAATTATTACTAAGTGAGTTTCCTTGAACTTCACGCATGCTCTTTCAAACTTAGCTGAAAAAAGAGGCAAGGCAACCCTTGCTGGGGCCCTCTGCTTTACAGAATCTGTGAAAGGGACAGAACCCTCCCTGACTTGCTCACTGCATTAGCAAAGACAGGGAAAGCTAAACTTGGTTATTCTTCCTCAGTGTCTGTGCTGGTCTCCCCCTCCTTCCTGCAGAGCTAGTTGAAGGACAGAGAATGCTGAGGAACACAAGAAAGCAGAGTTATCCCAGGCACTTTTGCAGAATTTTCTGGCCAACTCCATTCCTTGTTTCTGCACCCAAGTTTCTGACAGGAATACCAGCAGCAATACTTCCCACTGGAAATCTCTCTATTACCACAGGGGTAGATTCCCAGATTTTTCTGTTTTATAGCCCAAATACAGATCCTTTAGTATTAGCAACAGAATAATTTGTAGTTACATCACTGTTGTTTCAAGCTGGTCTGATCTCACAGCTGACCCTGCTTGGAGCAGGTTAGACTGGAGACTGTCAGAGGCTCCTTCCAACCTGAATAGCCCTGAAATCCTAAGCCTAGGATCAACCAAAGCAGCAGCACCAGGGCCACTCCCAGCTTACTTAACAGGTCTGGTTTGCATCTTAAAGGAACTTCAGGAAGCAAAAAATCTCCAGGAACAAGCTGGTTGTCTTTCCCTATAAAGACCACTGATGTAGGGCAAAAGTTCTGCTCAGTTTATATAAAAAACACAACAGAAAGTCCAGGCAACACTTCCTGCAAGTACAAAGCCCTAACAAAACACTCTTGAGTGCAGCTGACAGTGCCACAGCCTGTCAGTAGCAAACTGGCTGCTACAAATATAACTGCACGTAAGCTGACACTGCTGATTTGGCTTTCTCGGCAGAAAGTTTAAAGTCTGGCAAGAACTCACATCCTCCCTTCAGACCCAGCATCCCTTGAGATTCACAAACCTTTCAGGTAGTGTACAGGTCAACACATGTTCACTTCAGAAACCCTCCCAAAAACTTAAAATAGTTTAAAAGCTTCTCGGAGTTCACTTAGAAACCAAAAAGAAAGAAAGAAAGAAAGAAAAAAAAAAAAGTAAAAATTCTCGTTAGGATTCCATAAAAAGCCAGTAGACAATCACTATTTGTAAAGTTGCCCTATTTATAGCCAAAATGGATTTCTTAAATGTAAGGGTAATTTCTTAAATAAAGAGCTGCTTTTTCCATACCTGAGTGATGTGCTTAGTTTCAAGGGTTGCATAAAAACTGTTCTGTGTGTACACAGAGTAGTTTTAAATGTCTCCTGAGCCTTGCAAAGCCATTAATGCTAAGAAAATTTTAGGTCTTTATATTGCATTCAATGTACCTGCTTTATATTAAAGTCACATTTCTAAACTTCCATAAAAATATTGGTTTTAGTTTTGCATTTAAAATTTGGCTGATCTTTCAGCTCCATGAATTGAAGCATCAATAGCTTGCCACTCACAATACTGTTCCTCATAAATGGGTTCCTGTATCTTTGCAGAAGGTTTTTTATAAGTTACAAAGCACTTGATTAAATGCTGAACAGGAACACTTAAGGCATGTGACAGTTTCTAGGATACTCTGTAAGAGCAGCTCTGCTAGTAAAACAGGGACACCAAGTAATTTTATTTAACCTAATTTTTTTTCAAGTGTTCCACACAATTCATCCATAACAAAGTCTTAAAGATCAATTTCGTACAAAGCCGCTTGCAAATTTGGGAAGCTACTTGATATTCTTCTCCCTTCTAGATCTAATTCCCACTTGGGGCCATACAAGACATACATGACTTTTGAAAGGAGAAAAACATTACTTAACAAGATTTAAGCATTTATTCATACAACAGACAACTGTGACCACCTACATTTAGAGAAAAGCTCTAGATCAGATAACTGGACATAAATCCATATTTAGGCAGAGATCAGTGTAGTTTTCTGAAGGATCCAATAAAATAATCATATTCTGTTTCCAGAAGAATTACTCTAAGCACTCAAACGGAGCAAAGAGCACACACTGGTTTGAAATAAATCTGTGTCATATTAACTGAACCGATGGTTATATAATTGGCAAGATCAAGAAAGTAGATGTGAACACCATAAAGAAGGCACATAAAGCTGTTTGATTTACAGCTTATCATAATAATGTTAACTCCATTTTAGTAAGGCCATAAACCAAAACATTTCTGTGGTTACAGTATAGATCAGCACATTCTTTTGGAAGTTGTCTAAGGTGAAAGCACCAGGCTACCAAGAACCCTACAAAAAGTAGATATTTTTATTTTTAAAAAGTGCTCAAAACCTCAGAAAAGCAGACTCAAAAAGAAACTGCTTGCAAGTCCCCATTCACTTCACAGGTGTATACAGCATCAGCTTACTCTTTGTTTACAAGACTGAGCAAAGGGCACTAAAACAGTACAGGAATATTAACACAATTGAACTACTGCAGGCCAGGGAGGCTTAGGGAAGTTGAAACAAGGTCTTGAACCCCTCCACACAAAAATTCCTGTCTTCAGAGCAAAGAATGCTGCTGCTGCTGCCTTCACCTGTCACAACCCAAGTCTGAAGTCCCTGAAACTTCCTGTAGTAACTTAAAGCATCTTCAGTTCAAGGTGTTTTTTACCCATGCTGACACTGCTTCTTTAGAGTGGAAGACCAGAACACACAACTTGTGCCAGTGCTGTTCAAAGAGCCAGGTCAGACCCACATTGCTCTAATGAGCTGACCATGACAGAGCTCTCCAGAGCACGTCCTGGCCAGGCCTGACAAGGTCTGAGAGCTTACATCTCCCAAAGAATCCCAGCAGCCTGCCCACTCCACAAAGTTGACCAGAAGCACTTCAAGCAACTCCAGCAATCTTCAGCTGCACTATAATCAAACCACTAAAGCTTCAGGCAAGGAACATGACACTGTGACTTTTCAAAAGGTGTTTGTTTCTCCATGTTTAACCAAGTCAATTTCTTATTACACCTGCAGAAGAAAACCTGCTCCCTTTGCTCACTAAAAGCACTTGAATCCAACTATCCTTCAAAAACCCATGCTGAAGAAAAACTAACAAAAGAGTTATTCCAGTTTCTTTTGCAAAGTCCCCCTCATTGTGGGTGCCAGTTAATGACATGATCAACTCAGATAAAAATTGAGACTGTGAATCCAGTGCTATGCATTTGGTCACACTAAATCTGTAAACAGGCTAGTTAAACAACTCTGAATAAAGTCACTATACCACACATTCCCAACAGACATGAACTGAATTAGATGTTCTATTTTGGTTTAAGCAATTACTTGCCTTTTTTTAATAGGAAGAAAGGAGAAGCTCTGATATCAGCATTATTGTCTCTTCCCAGTGCCTGGTCTGCAGAACTTTGGCTCTACTGTAACTCAGCCTGCTGGATAAACCCTCCCCAGCAGAACCCTGATTCAGAACCACGTATGTTGTGCATGTGATGCAGACACCTTCCTCCTCTTCTCCCCCTACTCAGCTCTTTTTAAGAACATATGTAAGAAAGAGATCTCACTGTGCAGTTTTAAGTTCAAAATAGTGATCTCTTGGGGCTATTTATAAACCATGGGTGACAGGTCACATTTTTACGCTGGTCTCCCCCTCACTGGCTTAACAATTAAGGCACAGATTTAACAAGTCATAGCACAAACATACTTCATAATCATGGGCTCCAAACTGGACTTTGTTGCCAGTACTTTTCACTCCAGTACCATTTCTTCAACAGTGGGCAAATACATGCTCCAGAAGTTAACTCATGAAGTCAGCTGCATTAATGGATTATTGTCCACCCTAGATTTGTTTCATGAAGCAATTTAAATTGCAAATATAGAAGTTTAATAACCCTTACAGGAGTTTGGTGGGGGTTTTTTGCATTAACTACTGTATGGAACTGAAAAAAATTGTCAGATTTTTACTCCTGCTTCCTGCTCATTATTCACTTATATTACAGAAGCAAGGTACCCCGGTGAGTTAATATGTGGAAAAAAGTGTCAGGTCTGAATTTTGTTCCCCTCTGATTTTACTGAACACCATCTTGTTCCCAGGAAGAGACAATAATGTCTAACATTCCTCATATACACAGCACTTACACTGATTACTAGAGTACGCAGTCCTGTCCTCAGTATTTACACAAAAGTTTCCAGATGTCACAATTTTCACCACTTCTCTGAATATCTCTGTAACAATACATTTTTATAGACCTGTAAGAGGAGATGGACCTACTGATCTATTCAATCCTGTACGATTTGTTCAATTCTTGTTTCTAATATTCTTCTCCATTCCATTTCTTATTAAAGAAATCTTTAATAGAACTCAAGCACTAACCAGTTAAGGCAATCACCAATATCAATCCCCTCTTTTTGTGTAGCAGCTCCAAACTGACTCAAGAATTTTCCTCCACTGTGTGCCACCAAGAGATTAGTGGCAACACATACTGCTGCTCCTTCAAGTAGCCTAACTGCACCTCCCAAGTTTCTTGCAGTTGTCCCTTGCCAGTTAGTCAGTCAAATCAGTCTGTCTTCAACTTCTGCTGCTCTTCCCCTTTTACTTCTTTTCCTGAAGTTACAGATACACCACAGAGCTATAAATTACCATATGTTAAACTTAGTGGAATGAAACATTTTATTTACTGTGACTAATGAGTGGCACAATTCTTCTCTTCCTGTGGCCTCTAAATTCTTACTTTCCTTTGAGTTAAGCCCTAGTATAATCTTCCAGATGTTTTCATGTTCCACTTCTGCTTTAATTAAAAAGTGCTCAGTAATTCCTTTTTAAAGAGGTCAGCAAAAAGCAGACTAACCTGTAATTCAATATAACAGTTACTGTTCACAACAAGAACTCCTGAACACTATTTCATAAACTGTTCCATCACCTCCACCATTTCATGTTCCAGTAACACTACTTCCCAGATGCAACAACAGCAAGCCTCCCTTCCCAAGAGACCATGTGTTATAAAGACAGAGGCAAATTCATCATAGTTTCTCAGTAATAACCTAAACTGCTTTCCCTGAGCCTCCAACTGCCTACCATAATCTCCAATCCATGTTATGCAAGGCATAAAGTGATGGGGTAGAGTCACATGTTAGGGTAGGTGCTCGTGGTCACAATGCCCAACTCCAGCCCTAACCTCGACCTTCAGGAAGTCTTTAAAAGTAGCGTCTCCCTCAAGCCACAGATCAGCTTTCTGTGTAACAGCTTCCCTTTGGGGGAAGAGACTCTGGAGATGCATGGAAATATACATACTAATTTACATTCAGAAAGACAAAAATAACTGCATGGTTTGCATGCGACCACACCTATGGAAAACTGTAGAGCAAGTCACATGCAAAAGGATCAGATTTTGCCACAATATCCTGACAGGACTACAATACCAAATACTGTGTTCACAGTAAGCTGATTACACAGGGAACCTATCAAACTGAAAATCACCCCATTAAAACACTCACATAAAGATCTTACTTCCAGGTAGCAAGCCTTAAGACAGACAACCGTGGGAAAGTGAATTAAATATGGCAAGATATTTAATACACAAGTAATTAAAGCATATACATATATATGTAATCAGGAACACAGACAAACCATTAAATACACAGAGATCACATATATACACACACATCACACATATATGATTTAACATACATATAATCACTAACATAGATAAATTTTAGAGAGACAAGACTGAGTAATCTGTGAAACAAGGCACTGCACACTGAAAATATGTCAACCTTGATTACAGTACTTAAGCAATTCAATTCCTCTGTCTTCAAGAGGCTACTCTATTCACTCAATGCCCTTACAGTTAGAGGGCAAGCCAACAAAGAATCTCACTCTTCCCTGCTTGTGAATATTGCCTCCTTTGTGCAAAACTCTGGACTGGCAATTAAGATTTGCTCAATAAAATAGGATTTTAAACTGTATTCTTTGGGAAACAGTCTCTAATAAAATATAAACAAAGTTTATTTGCTCCATGAAGTGATTATTTCAGTTTACAAGTTTTCTATTGTGTATCTTAGTTTCCAAACTTTGGCATGAATTTCCTACTGTGTTTGCCATGGTAACCAAGCAGCCTGAGCCTCTACTTGAAATTCCCATTTAACTGTTTAGCACCGCATATTGATCAAGACACACTAACATCCTAAAGTACTCCCAAGAGTGAAGCAGCCATTCTCACACTGGAGAACCACATTATATCACAAACCTCAAAGGATTTTTCCTGTTCTTTAAAATGGCAAAGTAGTAGGGAAACTTCTTTGCCAAAGATGTACATAAAAAGCTACCGAATAAAGAGAATGCACTCAGATGTGAGGAAAGGAGAATATTCCATTTCTAAGGAGCTACATAGAACAGCACTCTCTATCTGACACTATCTTCTCCCCTGTGAAAGAAGAGTTTGCATTTATGTCAGAAAGGAGAATTTGCTCCAGGAGTACATTTGAATGAGAAAGATTAAAGCTTGTTCCCATGGTGGAAAACTGTTCTGTTCCAGTGCAAGAGGGGCCAGGTAACTGCCTAACTTGAAGTTCCAGGATTAACACTAGCAGGGCAAAGCCAAAGCACAGTTGCTTGCTTCTTTTACTTTCCATTTTGAAGAAAGATCTTTCTTCAAACATTTCTCTCAAACACAGGATTATGAGAAAACATCTGTTTTAAGCACACAAAATCTTTTCCAGTTCCTCCAAAACCTACCAAATCCCTCAGCATAGTAAAATTTTATATAAAAGTAAGTACAAAAGAGATTAGGAAAACCTGGGAAAAAAAAGGCTTACTGCTCATATTTTTCAGTCCCACTACACCATATGATTAAAAAAACAAAACAAAAAAAAAAAAAAAAAAAAAAAAAAAAAAAAAAAAAAAAAAAAAAAAAAAAAAAAAGAACCCCAAAAATAAAACAACAACAACTACTAAGGGCTGGCTGGTCACCAGTTAAGAAAATCTCTTCCTTTACTCTGCTCATGGTTTAAGACAGGATGAAACAGTTCTGACCTTCAATGCCTGCTGTATAAACGCAGACTTAGAATATAGAAAATCACCTCCAAGAATACACAAAATACAAATCCCCTCCTAAAACTTCCTCACAAAACTACTGAGATACCCTAGCATCCACTTAGTTACCATTAAATATCTCCTGCTCTTTCCATGATAGCTGCCAAGTGAGCTGTACAACCATTTTTTCACTGAACATTACTGCCTCCAGCTCCTCAGTCTCTTCCAGTCCTTTCCTCTCCTGATCTGAAAGCCAGTAAGGTGGCCTCACTGGGTACCACACAGAGTTGGATTTGTATCACTAAAAATAAATTGCCTTCACTCTGTTCATCTGGCTCAGCCCTAAGAAGCTTCTGGAGGAAACATTCTGCCTCTTGTTAAAACCTATTCTGTACTTCCCTTAGGCTCTGCAGCCTATCAAACCACAGTGTGTTCATTCTGCAGTTCAACTATTAGTAATTGCTTACAGCAGGGCTGGTCAAAAAGCAGGATCCTTCTAAATTAATACTGAATTGCATGATTGGGATTTGTGGGAGATCTGGTAATGTCTCATACATCCATGGAAGGTTTTGTATTATTTATTCTCTCCCTTTTTTCTTCTCTTCTTCCTTTTAGTGAGGGTGACAAAAAAGCTATTTAGTGACTGCTTTACTCAGAAAATTAAAATCATACACTTTTTCCTCCAGTTTTACTTTAGACACCATCCTCTTTTAGGTTAGCAGGAGTTAAAAAATCACCTTCAACAAAAGCAACCAGAATTTCATATAATATTAAAGCCATCTTCTCAATGCCAGTACAATGGCACTAAAGACATTCTTAATTTCTATTGGTAAACCTCATTTGATACATCTTCGAACTGCATTTATGTCCTCCAGCCTTCAACAGCTGTATCACAAGCTGGCTCAGCTTATAATCAACACTACACTCTGTTTATCATCTTTTCAAAGCCTTTTTGCTGAAGCAAAAATTCCCTATGGATTTTTTCAATGAATTTTCACTTCATCTATGGTTGTGATATCAGCTTGTTTCTCCTTATAAAGTAACTCTGATTATGAAAAGTGATGTGTCCCAAAATTATCATGAGCACCACATAGATGCCCTTGTTTCTCTGTATCAGCGTCATCAATTAAATTACTTCCAAAACCACTCCTACAAGACCTCACCTTGAAGGTCTCTTCTCAATGGTTGTCTCAGATATAAAGAAGTAAGCTTTTGATTCTCTGATCATTTTGTAACAGAATTTCCAAGTTCTAGAATTCCCTAATTTTAAATATCTAATATATGGATCTGAATTTCCACTTCATTCAAGGACATGGACTTAGTAAGTTACAACTCTCCTTCCCTACCAAAGTGTTACACTACAAAGGCTGAGCACTCCAACTTCAAATAAAGCTGACTAAATATAAATGTTATACATTAATGTTTTCTCACCACAGGGAGACAACATTTTACTTTAAGCATAACAAAAAAGAATCCCTAACACAGAAGTCCACAATGTAAGAATTTCAAAAGCTAAAACTGAAAGGGGATTTTTGGTTGCTGTGGTATGTGTTGAATAGCACTCCTGCATGTTTTTCTCTATCTGAATACAATCCAGGATAAGCCTTGCAAAAATACCTGCCTGTCACTCAGCCAAAGGCAGTCAGAAGGTTTTTAGCAGAAACTTTCACTGTTAGGAATAGAGTGAATTAAAAAGCAACTGATTTCAGAATAGCACAGAGCATTCCAAATATTCCCAGGCACTAAATAAAGTTTGTGCTGGAGTACTACTTATGGACTGTCACAAGCTGTGTAAAGAACACATCACCTTCTGTAAAGGCTGGAAGGCATTGAAGGCATTTTAGTCTCTTTGCTTTTGAGGAACTGAGAAAATGAAGTGTACTGTAACAAGTATCTCTTTCCTTAACTATTCTTCATAATTACATTCTGCAAGTCTCCCTTAATATTTATGCTTAGTTAACTATAATTCATTTCTCAATAGTTACAATTGTACCTTGTAACAGCTTCATAGCTCTAAAGTAAAAATGTAATAGTTACCTTTCTGATCTCCTTCTTGCTCCTTATTCTCCAGTGGATCCCTGTATTTCCTCCTACTCCCTACAGTCTAGTCACACTGTTGCCTACACTTACAATCAGTCCTTTCTCACCTGTTTTTAACACTGAGTGAAGCATAATTCAGATGAGCTTAACAGAGATAAGAATACATGTCCTAGATATAAGAAACAAATTAAAAAAGGAAAATAGGTTTGTAAATATCAAATGGATACCAAGTAAAACCACACATTCTGGCACAATTCAGCAGCTGTTCTCATTCAGTTCACACACTCAGCTGCAATAATTAAACACTTAGTAAGTTACTTTCACTGGGAATTTGTTTAAATTGGCCCAGCTCTGCAAGCAAAACTGGTTAAAAAATCATACCTGTTCAAGGCAACACTTATTTAAATTAGAGCTGGCAGACTGCTTTTAGATGGCACCCAAAACATGGAACAAACTGGAAACGCTGATGACTTAATGGCAGCGTCATCTCTGAGCTGATCACCTCCTCCCCATGTACACACACAAAAGTTACCTGACCTGTTGGACCAGTGTTCTTACTCAGTCACACTCAAAGCCACTACTTTCACTTTATCTTTGAATCCTATTTTTTCTTTTCTAAAACACTGGTATTGTTTTGTAATGATATTGGAAAAATGCACTTGTGCAATACCTATCAACAGCAAACATTGAGGCTGACTGACAAAAGCAAAAACTGCTATTGTTTTATCCTTCACATGGGCAGACATCTGAGGTATCTTTAAAATACTTAAAACTAAGTGTCCTGTTAAAAAAATAAGACTGCTGTAGCTTCATCAATTAAGTTGTTAAAATTTCATCTCCTCTAACTTTAAAAAGACCAAAATATAGTAACACTTAAAAGCTGGCTTGATGAGTGTGTTCTATGGCAAAAACCCCCAAACACCGGCAGTCCCTTGACAAAACCCAATTTCCGATTATAAGAGTGAATATTACAGTAGAATATTCCTCTCTTTAAAGGTATTTAGAAGTACTGAAACCAAAAAACAAATACAGAGTCTTCATGAAAAGAACAACAACAAAAACAAATCTGACTGATTCAGGGAATCAGCATCACAACTTATCAATTTATTTACTTGAAATTTGCAAGTTATTGATATTATATGATCACCATTATAATTAAGTTAGACCAGGTTCAGTTTCATGTAGACTTGTAAACAGGCAGAAGTGGAATAGAAATTCATACTGCATAACAATATAACTCCATTCATTATACTAATAACATAAAGGGAAACAGTTGAGAGTTGAGTTTCCAGTCTACCACACTGCTATCTAACCCAGAAAGTTTCTCCCATTCCCTTTTCAGCTCTTATGAGGAAAAGTTATTTCTTTAGGAAGGAAAAAAAAATTAAAAGGGAAAAGCAGCAAAAGCTGAGGATTATCCGTTGCTATAACAAAACAATGTTTTAGTCCAACAGTGTAAACTCAGTGCTTGGAAGAAAAAATTATCTGCTAAGGAAAGCAGTCTGAATAATTGTACCCTGCATTGCCCTGTTGCTATAGAAACTTACTGTAGCAGTTAATTGCTAATCAATTTATAATTTTTCATTATAAAGCTCAATAGAAGTCAAATGCAACACTGTCACATCTGTCCTGTAAGTCCAAGTTATGTCTCTTCTGGCTACTGTTGGATTTTGCAAGCCCCACAGGAATTTTTGATACAGTGTTTTTATCAAGCCCATAATTCCATCATGTTGCAGCATGTTAAAAAAATATTACTAGAACAAAGCCCTAATTACTTCAGTACTAAAAATAAGATGGAGCTGGCTCTTATCCTAAGAGCACCAGAGCAGTCCCACAAAGTTAAATGAATAAAATACTGCACAAATGTAAAACCTGTGCTCCAAATCTGGGATGAGACCGATTGGTTTATGCTTTTTGTGGTCATGTACAGTAACAGACAGATGAAATAACTTACTTGCTCTATTGTCCTGCATTTTTTAATTTGCAATGCATCTTCCTTCTGGGGTTGAAGATATTTCATTACAAGCCAGCCCGACAAGATGAAAAGTGTTGCAAAACCAACACAGCAACTAGCAAACAAATATCAAGGACCAAATCCCTAAAACAAATATAGTGAACTCTCATTTCCCACAATCCCATGTGTACAAGTTCTAGGATATCACCCAGGCTGAAAAGCAGAATCCTCCTTCAGAATTTTTTGTACAAAGGGCAATATGTTCCAAATTCAGGCACTAGCTTTTGCAATAAAAATATTTCTTTTAAAGTAAGCAAGGTATTAAGATATTTTAAGTAATAATAAGTGTTAGAAGTTTCACTGGCATAGATATTATGTGGAAAAAACCCACAACCTTTTGCCTGCTATTAATAATTTTCTTTTAAAATTACCATCAAAGGGCTAAAAGTATTCCACACACCAAATGGTCACACAACACAGTCTCTTTCCTCAGTGTCGTTTTTGTCTCAAGTGTAGGAGGGAGTGATCAGACTGTCTATTGTCACCTCACAGACACAGTGCTGCCCACTGAGGGGCCCGTGCCCACATTTTGCTGAAGGTCCTCCCAGGAGTTTGTGAGGACACCCAACACAGCCCAGCTATTAAATCATCCCACCCAATGACAGGAGCATTCTAGGGATCTCTGTCAAAAATAACCATACCTTTAACCACTACTGATCTTTGCACATTGTACAAATCTAAACCCTCCTTTATATCAATTTGCACTGCAAGTGCCACAGATGCAAGATACCTACTAACCAGAGGAGATAGACATGAAGAAAGATTCCCAGATGAGTGGAGAGAGAGCAAAAACTGTTTCTATGCTCCTAAGCCTGGGCTTCTCCAGGCCCTGATCTTACCAGCACTCCTCTTTGGCTCTCTTATGCCTCTAACAGTTCAGGACTAACAAAACACAATACACAGATCAACCAGATCAATGCCAGTCCAGCACGTTTTTGCAGAAGGTATGTGGTGGGTTGACCCTGGCTGGATGCCAACACCCACCAAAAATGCCCTATCACTCCCCTCCCCAGCTGCACAGAGGAGAAAACAATATAGTGAAAGGTTCATGAGCCAAGGACTGAAAGAGATCACTCACCTATTACTGTCGTGGGCAAAACAGACTCAACTTCAGGAAATTAACTGAATTTATTACTAAGAAAATCAGAGCAGGATAATGAGAAGTAAAAACAAACCTTAGAACTATCTTCTCCCCAGCCCTCCCCTCTTCCTAGCTCCACCTCCACCCCAGCAGCACAGGGAGACAGGGAATGGGGGTTGCAATCTGAGTCCTTCAGGCACAGCCTGCCCCAGCATGGGTCCCAAGTCCTACCAGGAACCTGCTCTCCATGGGCTCCTCCCTCCATGTCCTGGAACCTGCTCCAGCCTGGGCCTCCTGCAGGCTCACAGCCTCCTCTCAGGTATCCACCTGCTCTGATGTGGGGCTGCTCCACGGGTTGCAGGTGGATCTCTGCATCCCTGTGGCCCTCCATGGGCAGCAGGAGCAGAGCCATGGGCTTCTCACCACAGGCCATAGGGGAATCTCAGCTCTGACACCTGGAGCACCTCCTGCCTCTCCTTCTGCAGTGACCTTGGTGTCTGCAGAGCTGTTCCTCTCACGTGCTCTCACCCTGCTCTTCTCTGGCTGCAAATACATCTGCACAATAACTTTTCTCTCCTTAAATATATTATCACAGAGGTGTTATTACCATTCCTGATTGGCTGACTTGGCCAGCAGCAGGTCCATCCTGGGCTTCTCAGAGCAGCTTCCAAGAGAAGCCCCCCCCACAAAGCCAGAACGAGGTGTTGCCTACTGTTCACAGGGAACAGACACATCAGAGGGCAGCACTTAGAGCAGCTGAGCAAGCTGCCACTGGAATGCTGCAATAGTTCGTTGGCAACTGGTACTTTGTCACTCTAAAAATGACAAGTATGGATCACCTTGAGCATCACTAAAGGCATCTTAACCTGGGCATTTGTTTGAGTTCTTTAGAACAGTTGTTTGCCCACCTTTCTGATTTAGAAGTGCTAACATGTGCCCACGCTTAACAATCCCAGCTCCATCTAGAGAATTTACAGAAGCAGCATTTTGGCTAAAACACAGAACTTCATTTGAACAGTCACTTCATGGCACAGAAGCTATTCTGCCAACACTGTTAGGTCAGAAACATCACCTGGAACAGCATCTTAAAACACTGAAGGTGTTAGCAAACAGTCCATGACACCCAGACTGAAGTTACTCTGTCAAAGGAACCAGGCAGGAGAGGCCATCCTGTGTGTTAAACGTGGGAATGTAACTGAACAGTTGCCTTTAGAGGGCAGGGAGCATAAGTTCACACTGAAGCAACAGCAAGACATTTCTTGAAGTCACCTGTTGAGATACACAGCTCATGTTATTAAATAGCAATAATTCTCTAGTCAATAGAAGCATCTCACTTTCACAAGCTGCACCCTGTATTTCTGAAATTCTTCTTTGGGAAAAAAACCTCCTGGATCAGTAGATCACACTGAACAGGCACACTTCTGCCCTCACAAATCACTTTTTTAAAGACAGATCCTCTTGACACCTTAAGTGCAAACAGGTGACTATTTTAGGTTTCTGGCCCACTATCTTATTAAAAAGGCTGAAGAAAACCAACCTATAAAAAATACTTTCATTATAAATGAAGTCTGAAAATTAAATCCAACTGTTTCCTATT
The DNA here is from genome assembly GCA_013389925.1 of Aegithalos caudatus. Taxonomy (NCBI): domain Eukaryota; kingdom Metazoa; phylum Chordata; class Aves; order Passeriformes; family Aegithalidae; genus Aegithalos; species Aegithalos caudatus. The sequence goes on from WEIU01018195.1 coordinate 1,122,926, forward strand.
CTGTAGGCAAAAATCTGAACAAAATGTACATTAAGCCCTCATTTATGGATTCACAATACAGTATTAAGTTGCTGTTAGGAGACAATATTTTCCTTTCAAACCACTAAAATATGCAAATCCAAGCATCTAGACTATAACTTAAATCTTAGTAATGTGACTTTAAAAACAAATCAGTGCAAACCTATTTTTCTATAGTACTGACACCAACAGAAAACCAGAAAAATCAAGACAACAGAAGAAATCCTTTACAACTTGTGCCAAAATTTCTTTTCAATGATAGTTTCAAACATGTATCCCAGTCATGCTCAAATACCCACCCAAAATAACAAGAAAACCTGCAAAAAACCTTTTTAGAAGTCTTAGAAGAAGCATACAAAAATCCTTAGAAATAAACTGCCACATTTATAATAGGATGAGACTACAACTTTTAGGATTCTCTATTTGTTATGGTTATGTTTGTAAGTTAGGAAAAGAAGGCATTTATGTTACTCAGATTCACAGTTATCCCTGTGACTGTAGCCCTGGGCAGGCTAAAGAGTCCTTAAGGTATTGATTAAATAGTTTTTCAGCAGACTTTTGGGTTTTTAACACACAGTTCAGTGTATATTAGTGTCAATTCTCTCTCCTGTTGTCATTGCTCCCCCTTTCTTTAGCTGAAAGGGAGTATTAAAACCATAAACTTGAGTCCTCTCCAACTTTCACTTCCCTGAAAAAATATATCTAAAACTCCTGCTAAATAATATTTTTTAATTACTAGAAAACTGGGCATAATGAAGTTTGTTCATAATATGTGATGTTTTCTCCCTACACCAGGGTACTCCTAAGCTAAATTTCTTGCTTAGACTAGTATTTTGTCTGACGTAGCACTTCACAATCTCTAGTGGTACAAAAATTATACACTATTAAACCAACAACTTCTTAATACAGTCGCCTTCCAATCCCACACAGAATTATAAAGTAATAATAAAAAAGATAAATATTATTTCTTACCATTACAGCCACACGTAAACATTATGATTAACTCATGAAATTAAATAGCACATATAGCTGGTAAACCAAAACTGAAATCAACTTGCAGAACGTATCTATTAGAGATCTATCATTCCATTATGAACAGCTGGACTGAATAATGCACAAGAAATCCCACTGCAAGTTACAACAGTGCCACTGGAAAGGTTTCAATTGCAGCAGCTGGTGGTCCTGCCCACAAAGAGCAGGGGGCTGCATCCACTGCACCAACAGCTGCTCAACAGGAGCCAAACAGGCAACAGCAGCTGCTTTGTTTTAAGGGCCAAGAAATGGGTGGGATGCAGATGCTAAAAAATGGTCTGTCTATTCACTAGGGCCTAAAAGTAAGGAAGGAAAAATACCCTATTTCCCAGAAAGACACAACCAAATATTATTATTTAAAGTATAGCATATTTAATGTTACTGTTTCTTTTCCTTAAGTCTTCTAAGAGGACAGGTAATGGAAATATTAGGCACTATTTTGCACTAAATGGCACCACTTTCAAATAATAATTTATCCAAGTGTGTCACCTCATAGTCATGACAACTGGATAGCAAGTGGTCTTTGGGTACATGTCCTTCACAGGAAAGTACTTCAGATGGTTCTCTTTAGCCAGAAAACTACAATAATACTTCAAACTAGGGCATTAAATTTGACTCTAGAATGTCAAACAAGACAATTACGGCTGGCAATCCTCTCAGAGGTGGGTCTAGGCAGCCTTTAATTAGAGTTTGAGGCACCTTCAATGTACATTTTAACTATTAACAATTAACTACTTAAATGTTTTGCAGACTCCCAGACATCAATGTATAATGCAAACTCCTTGTAATTTAAGGACATAGCACAATATTTTTATAAATATTGTGCTATGACTGCCCCATAAAACTTTCCACAGGCACGGAAGCGTTTGTTACAAATGACCCCTCTTTGCATCTCTGAAGCATTATGACTAAAATTTTGCCAATCTGCAAAGAATAAGAGCCACAATTACTGGCTTTACACTAACTTAATTTCCTCAACTGAATTCACGTAAGTGCAATGTTACCACAAAGGCACTTCAATACAAAACAAAAACCTCCAAAATTATAACTGCTGTGGAAAAAAAAACAAAAAAACAAAAAAACAAACAACCAAAGACAAACACAAAAACTGACTGCCTATAAAATACTGCATGCCAGTGTGGGGGTTTGCCAGCATAGCCCAGCACTCACTGTCTCACACACCAGCCAAACAAGCAGTCATAGACAAATGAAGTGGTACCTCAGAGAGCAATCCTGCAGCCAACACAGTGCTAGAGCTCACTGAAGTCAAACAGCTGTGATATGGGCTTGAAGCACAGACTAGGACAAGAAAAAGCACTACAGATTAATACCACTTCCTACATAAAAATCATCTTGCAAGCTCTGTCAACCATAGATATTTCATCTTCCTCCAGAGCAAGAAACATTTAACAGTGTAACTGTCATTTTAAAGCAGCTTTTTAGTCTTTTTATCTTACTCTAGCCAGTGCAAGTTGCTCTGTATAAGCCTCACAACAAAATTAAACACTGAAAGCTACCTACTCATCTGTAATCTATATTAACTCTTCACTGTTTCTTTCAGCAGTGCTTTTGGAAAAAAAGGCATTACTAAAAATTCTACCCTTCAGGAAAGACTACCAGGAGTATTTTGTAACATATCTGTCAGTCCTTACTTCTGCCCAGGTGGAATTAGAAAAGATGGTATACATCTGATACATCACAAAACCCAAAGTGATAAATACATCCATGCATTAAACACCTGAAACAAATTTCCAAGAGGCTCTGAAATGCACAGATCAAGAGGTAAAGTATTACTAATCTAGCCACAACACCCCATGAGACTGGCTAGTCCAGTCCCAATATAACAACTGTTATCCAACACAAAGAGAAGAAAAAAAAACTCAGCAAGAAATTAAAGAGATTTCTTGAAAAAAAAGAAATCTACAACACCCTTTTAAAGAGGGGCAGAATAGAGTCACATCCAACACACCTGAGAAATGTGAAACATCAGCAGCAAATCCAACACATGATTTTTAAGTTCTATGAGAGATTTCCATGAATAGACGAAAGTACACATCAAATTGTGAATAATGTCAAGACTGGAAGGATTTTTTGCATTATGCAGCACAGAACTGAAAATAAACCCACTCTCTAATAATCTTAATAGAACAAAATTCAATGAAAATGCTACATGGCATTCATAAACATCAACAAAAATCAAGGAATGGACAAAAATGGAGAAAAGCAGCAATATGATAAGAAACAATCCAAGTGAGTCATCACTACACGCAGGATTCAAAAATGTCAACACTATTCAATATGTTAGCAAGAAAATCAGAAGACAGACACAGCAAGCAACAATTCTCCCTTGCTCTGTGCTGAAGTCACAGTGCAAGCACTGGGTCCAGGTTTAATTTAAGGACCACTAATACAAGACAACAGAAGCCACCTGAGGAGAACAATGAAACATTTGGAACTCATGATACGAGAAGAATGGTTTTAAGAGCTGGATATATTTACCTTAGGAAAACTGAGTGAATAAATTAACAAGTTTTTAAATATGCAAAAGTCAAAGGCAAAAGTCAACTATCTTCTATGTCCACATTAAATAACTACATTCAGCCTGCTTTGCTCTCTTTTTTCCCCTGAACAAGAAGTTTAGTCAGATACTGGAGTTAGAAGAAAGAGAACTAACCCCAAAGAACATTACTGAAGGAAACTGGAATTCTCATTACTGTAGGTACATTTCCCTCTGCTTCAGACCTACCATATCTTCCAAGAGCCTTACAAACCTCAGCATTTTATAGCTCATATATCCTATTAAAATGTACATCATTTTCAGAGGCCTGACAGAGCTTAGTGATCTCTAAGTATACAGTAATATAAATTCACATTCCCACCACATCTTGAGAAAACAGGATGGTTTTCTCCATACATCCCAGCTTCCAACCTAGAACTGCCTCACACTGCTCTTCTCAGAGCAATATATTAAGCACAATGACAAATGTCACCCATTATCATTCTGTCATTGCAACAAGTTCCCAGGTGAACATTCTATAGAATGAAAGTCACCACCAAGGATAACACTCCTCAGCTGCACAACAAATCAAGCAAGACATTAAAAAAACGTAATTTTGACAACTGCAGAGGAAGGAATCCTATACAGCAGTCTTTCTACTGATAAGCAGAGACTACCAGTATGACAACTCTCAATAAAAGAAGTTGAGATATGAGATTATTTTCATCCTAGTACAGCCATAATTTCCAAGACACTTGCTCAACCAAAGCTTTAAAAGACAGGCATCAAGCGCTGCCCTCCATGCCTCCACCAACCTGTGCTTATCACCTCTGCATGTTTCTAATCCAACACTACTGCAACATACTGTAATATTCCACAGTTATTAACAAACTGCTGCTTTAGGTAGCTGCAAGAAAAAAAGTCAAACTAAAGGCAAAGCCTCTTCTTCCAACAAGGTGGTTTCAAACAACCTATGTTAACAAAGTCTGCCACACATTACCAAAGAGTAGAGAGCCAGAATTTAACTACAATGCAAAAGGTTTTATGTCATGTAATAAGCTAAACTATACATTCAAACTTCATAACTTGCCGATATATTACATAAAAATAAGGACTGTGCATCCATGCAACACTATTGCTAATATGTACTTGTATTGCAATGACAGCTGCAGATTAATTTGCCCAGAAACTTTTACAACATATGGAGAATAACACATCACACACACAACTTGAATAAGAAAAATGCACAAGCCTCCCAGCAGGAAGGGAAAGGACTTGATAGTTAATGTCAGCAGCAATCTGGAAAGCCTTGCCTTGTCAGTCATTCCTAAGGCAAGGAAAATGATATAGCACTCTCCTTTTCCAGCCTAATGAATCAACTAATAAATCATTTTGCAAAGCTAGCCACAAACCATATTTAAGTCCCTTAAGTCTGTTTCATAAGCAAAAATCAAGTAACGGCCCTCACTTCTGATTAGGGGCTGCAGGAAAAAGCAATCCCCCAAGAGCATCAGAGCATCATAATTTGAACAATTTTTGAGTTATTATGTTATAATCTTACTCCATGAAGAGGGAAATGCCTAAAATAACAGGAAAAGCCTCCTTTAACACCTATAACTCTCTTAATCAAAACCAAGTCAACAATCCCTCAGGAACAGATCACTCCAAACCTGACTTAAGGCTGAAGCAGAGGCTTTATTCAGGAGAGACCTTCTAAGGCAGTGGATCCAAGCAGGCAGCCCACGCCACTGAAGGGGTAGTGCCCCTCCAAGCCTTTCCTTGCTGTCACTGTGCTCCAAGTACAGTGTGCTAATGAACAAGATGACACCGTTCAACTCACCAGATCAAGAGGAAATCTGCCCAGAAAAACTGCAAGTGCTTTTTGCTGCTGGTTTAGCAAGCTGAACTAGCCCAACCAGAGGCTGAGCACTGCCAAAGACAAGGAGACAGGAGCACACTGCCAAGAGGATCCTCTACTGCCAGTCCAGCATTTACAGCTGTCACTAGATCAGGTGAGTTCATGAAAATTTACCCCTTCTGGTTAATAGGAGATCACTGCACACATCTAACCTTAAAGCCAAAGGAGGACTGAAAGGGAAAGTCCATTGACACTCGGTGCAGTTAAGAGCAATTACTTATCCAAGTAAAGCAATCACATCTCATTCCCTCACAGTTTAACTTCTTACTAAACTACAGGTCCATGTCTTTCTTCCTCCAGTGGATCCAAATCAGAAAACAGGAGTTTTCTGGAAGTCCTTTATAAACACAAGGAGAGCTGCAATGTTTCATTATAAAAAAAAAAAAAATGCACTGGATCATAATTGATGTGCTTTGACACAGAAAACACAAAACACAGTAAAATGTTTCATGACAACAGGAAAATCTGGTAGTAACGTGGAAACATAAAATACTAAAAACTCAGTTTTCTTCTTAAAGAGGTGAAGAACAAAGTTGGAGAAAATACCTTTTTGCTTTGGAAAGTCTCTAGAGACAGCCTGAAATGCTGTCCAAAACTCTTACCTCTCTACCAAAGCAAAAGGATTGGAGTACAAATAGACAACACCACTGTCCTGGATGCCAGATCTAACTTCACCAAGTGCCTTGGAAGAAGGATCAAGGTTACCTGGAAACATTTTTCTTTATGTAAGTTAAATCTCCTAAGACAACACACACATCAGCAGTTCATTTAAAAAGGTGACTTACAAACCAGACATAGCAGATACAATGCATTTAGGATTTAAGGGAAACTAAAAGAAGAAAGATTAGCATTATTGATGTCAAGAAATATCCTTCCCAGTGGTATCTTTGACTCATTATTACGTTATTTATTCTTAAGTGTCATTCATGGCTTAAGTGTTACTCTTCCTTAATGTGTACTGATCTGCAACGGATTACTGATGCAAGAATTATCTCAGTACCTAACAGACATGGTCACTTAAAATACAGTCCTGGGAGTTCTTTCACTCATTTTAGGAAAAATAGAGCATTTTCCCATCAAGAAAAGAAGTCTTAAAAATTAAAAAAAAAAAAAAAAGTAAAAAACCCAAAAACCAAAATCACAGCTTATCTATTCACACAGCACAGCTTCATTAAATTCAACTCAATACTCTAATATGACTTAGAATGAAAATCATGATCTTAAAGTAATCAGGGAATTTTTTTAAGGAATATGCAAATAATTATAAACTAACAGCTAAAACTGAAGTTATCAACACCTGTATTATGCCAAGGAGCACAAATAGGTTGGTCTTAAACTGATCAAATCCCTCTCCCCATCCTGCTCCCAAGAACAGGAAGGAACACAGAATGTGACAGTCTGCCCACTTTAAGGCAGGATTACATCCTGTCCATTTAGGTAACAACAGCTCTCTCCCCTTTATGACAGCCACAAGATAGAACTTTTGATTCTGAAAAATTTACATGATCGGTGGACAGGTTGTCAGCCTGTTCCTGTTTCACTTTTGTACAGACACAAAACAGTTACTTCCAACTGAAGTATTATACATTTAGAATATACAGTATTATTTTTGATAGTTAATACTGTAAAAGGTCAGTGAGGTGAATTCTGTCCTAACAATGGATATGTTTTACTTTATTCAGGGAAAAACATATTTCACCCTGTTACAGGTATAAATGCCTCAGGTCAGAGCCCAGGAGCATACAAACTCAAATTTCTCAGTTACTCTGTATCATACCAGTAGCTTTTAGCATCTAAAAAGATATCCAAATACCCAGCTCAAGAAGGTGGGTTTTTTTTTGATATTTGATATTATTATTCTATTCCTTCTTGTCAACGAAGTTCCAGGCTTTAGATTTTTATTTTTCAGAAGTGTGGCAAGAGATGACTAAGAGAACTTGCAAGGATCACATGTACCATTACTAAACTACATAAAGGCCTGCTCTGTGAGCTGAGAGAACTCTGCAGCTACTTTGCATGGAAAAAACAAACACAGCAGGACCAAACACGGCAACAATTTAGGATATAGATTGTCAGAGATACTGCTCCTCAGGATACCTTGTAAAGACAACAACTGCTTGTAAATAGAAAATACTGTTTGATACTAAATACTCCTTGTGTGCTTAAAGAAGCCACTGACAAGCATTATCTGAAACATACCTAGATTATTAAAAATCATTAAAGGGTGAAACCAAAATACACACAGACACACTCTTCCATATCATTATACAAGACATATCAGATCTGTTAGGTCACAGTCGACAAACAACCACGTAGACTTTAAACTCCTGCTGGTGCTGACATTTTATATAAAGTAGGAGTGCTAGGGCCACTACCCTAGGACACAGCACATCCAGGTATAATTCCTTGCTCATCCACAAGCTTCCTACACAGCCTGATGTGAGTCTCTAGCTCTCTGTGCCCTCATCCCATGTTGAATGATGGGCTCAGAGCAGGAGGATTTCAAGGTACTCACACGATGGCAGCTGAGACACAAGCATGTAAAACAACGAACGCCCACTATTTGAAACAAAACAGAAAGCTGACATTTAACAATAAACATAAACAATATCTGTGTTTACACCTATTAGGAGTAACATGTGTTCACCTAGCACGGCAGATTTTGAATTGTTCTCTGAATCCTGTAAAATCAAGGGTTTGTTCATAAATATGGTGACCTGAGAGATCAAAGGCATGCACTGTCCTGCATCCAGTCATGACAAGCAAGGAGTCTTTCTCTCAAGTACATCAACCTTTCTTTCCTGGAAAAACAACTTTCTCTCTGTCAATTATATGATATTTAAGACTCATCTCATTGCACCGCTCCCATTTAGAAACAATTCTAAAATCAACCCACACTTCTAAGTCATAACAAAGGCCTAAAACTGCACTCAATGCTTTAGCCGTGGAGCCGAAGCTAGGAAGATCCTGGAAGCGGGGATTTGACACCACCATAATCACAACAGGCATTAGTGTGTCCAGCAAATTCTGACCTGAAGCAGCAGGTGAAGGAGGCCCGGGGAGGGAAAGCCAACCCACATTCCCGCACGGCAAGGAGGGCTCAAGAAGCGATCGCATCCCTGCACAGGGCCCACACACACAACTCCCGTCGGTGACACCGAATCTGGAGCAATCCCGACACCGACCCAGCGCCGATGCCCTCACACCGCCCTCGGCCCAGGCCTGCTCTCCCCCTCCCCAGCCACTACCTGGTTCATCGAGAGCTCGGCTGG
>WEIU01018195.1:1132066-1151521 GCA_013389925.1 Aegithalos caudatus
TGGAAAGGGGCGTGGTTTGCGGCTGGGGGCGGGGCCTGGGTGGGAGTGACGGAGCGGCCATGGGGGGCAGGCCGGGAGCGAGTGCGGGGGAGCGCCGTGCTCCGCTTCCCTGCTCCTGAGGGGTCATCCCGGAGCGATCCGGGGGGTCTCCAGTGAGCGGGACTCCACGCCCTCTCTGGGCAACGTGCTCCAGTGCGTGGTCAGTGCACAGTAAAGAAGTTCTTCCTCATGTTCCGGTGGAACTTCCTGTGCATCAGTTTCTGCCCGTGGCACCACCGAGAAGAGCCTGGCCCCTCCTTTAGGTATTTAAACCCATTGATGAGGTCCCCTCTCAGCTTTTCTCAAGGCGGGACAGGTCCAGCTCCTTCAGCCTTTCCTCATAAGAGAGATGCTCCGGTCCTTTAATCATTTTTGTAGCTCTCCACTGGACCCAGTGCAGGAGTTCCACGTCTCTCTCGTGCTGCAGAGCCCAGAACGGGACACGGCACTGCCCATGTGGCCTCAGCAGGGTCACCCGGCACGGTGGCTCCACGGGGCAGCTGCTCCGCGGGATGAGAGAGACGGGAAGGAGGGGGTCACGGGCAGGGGCTTTGTGTGCCTACTGGGACCTGCCACCTAAGGATGTGAGCATCTGTGCCAGCACAGCGTGGGATGAGGTGGTCCCGGCTGCTCGAGGTGCCAGATCAGAGCCAGGAGGTGTCCATGTGCAGCGCTGGTTTTGGGGCAATGGCTCCCAGGTGAGAGCCCCTACTCACACCGCGGTGAGACATCACAACCCTGGCCATCTCCATGGCTCGTTTGCCGTGGCCCTGGTCAGCTTTTCCCACAGGGTACTTGCCAGTGCCTAGAAGCCTGGTGAGGTTCCTGCTGTGAGAGTCTGTCAGTTCAGGGACAGCAAATCCAGGTGTGCAGCTGTACTTTGACACTTCATACCAAGATCAGGCTGTCCCTGGTGGAGATGGTACCTCCATCCCTCCAGCTCTGCACCTAAGAGCTTGTCGCTGCAGGCAGAGCCAGGCCTGGGAGTTGGCCTGAAGTGTGAACCTGAAAAACTGGTTATCAGATCACTCACCTCATTGTTCTGATCATCCTGCAGCCATACAGCCAGCTGTGTTGCATGGTGAACCAGATCAATATCAGATGCAGGTGGCACTGGGTTGGGAAGGATTGTATTCACTGGGCAGGGAGGCAGGACTGTTTCTTCTGACAGCAGTTTCAGCTTTAAGAGCTTGTCTGACTAAAGCCCCAGTGCACTGACTCAAACTGATCAAAGACTGATCTCCAGCTGTAAAAAAAGCTTTTGGCCCCTCCTCTACAGGCATTTCCATTACCTGCCTTGCATCAGTTCTAGTAATAATGCAACCAAAGGGTGAGTCAGATCCACCTGAAACACACACACTGAAATTATGAGTTCTCAGATAAGCAAAGTTTTGATCAGCAACCAGGTTGATTCAACTCACCACAAAACTGCTGGAGCCAAAATAAGGAAGGAGTTGGGAATGTGTGAGTAGGGGAAGATAAGCAGCACAGAATTTGACCATCTTATGTTAACAATAAAAAACATGCTTTCAAGGTATAGTTTCCTGGTGTAACTCTGTGGTTCTAATGTGACTGCTACCAAAGGCATTGTCCTGGTCTCTTCTTTCTGGACTATGTCTATCTGCTGCTACTCCTTCCTGTACCAGCCACAGTGCTCTCCTGACCTCATGAGAAGCCATTTCTGAAAGGATAGAGAATTAAACTCCTTGCAAATGTGAAATGAATATGGTTAAACAAAAAACATTGACTGATTAAGGGAATGGACAGCAGGGTCTTCCTTCTATTAGATCAGCTCAGCTGAAGAAGTCCACTCAGTCTTCCAGACTGCAGGGGGTTAAAGGGATTTAGTTTCAAGTCAATTTATTTCAAAGATATTTTGTTTGTAGCTGAATACTGCCTTGCTGCTGACTATCAAAATATTAGTAAAAGATAGGTAAGAGCCATGAAACAGCCAAAGATCTCCAGAACAGAGTATGTATCTGAGTGAATATCTGAACAACTACCGATAATTAGACTTCTAAAAGGCCAGGTATTGAAGACTTGCTTGAAATTCTTAAGATAAAGCCAATCAATAATGACCAATAGATCTTGTCAGCTTATCAGCCAGTCCTGCCAGATGGTATTGATGACCTCCTAAAAGCACACAAAGTAGGTAAGCAGCCCTGCAAATTTTTTTTAATCATCTTAAGAGTGATTGTTTCATAAAGAAATTTCATTAATTGACTTCCAGAGAGAAAGAATATTTTCAGTCTCCAAAGAGCAGCAGGAACAACAAGGATCTCTAAACAATAAAATTCAGACAGATAAGGATGTAACAACAACAAAATAAATAAATTTTAAAGTGTTGTTCCAAGCAGGCATACTGAGTATGTCTTATTCATTACTCACTGACAAGATTGGATAGATCACTTTGAAGAAGAAAGCAGGCAACTTTGGTAGAGGGACTGTGTGGAATGCAAATCATACTGAAACCACAGCAGGCCATCTGTCACTGATGGAATGAGTGTGATCCAAAGAATAAACAAAGTTAACAAGTACCTGGTTATCAGCAGTACATGATGGTGCAGAAAGTCAAAGAATTGATGTTGTGTTTAACATTTACAAGAAACATCAATAAAAGCTGCTGAGAGATTCCACGCAGAATCCAAGACAAATATTCATTTGAAAAACACAGCTGCAAGTCACAAGAACACTATTGTACAGCCCCATCAACAATGCTCATCAAATACTAGGAGAAAAAGAGATTACAGAGATAAGTCTTATGAAAAAATTCCCTGTACCACTTGAAAATTCTTCTGTTTCAAGCTAACCAAGGGTGATAGTTCTGAAATGATCCCATGAGGACACCCCAGATGATTTGTTTTGTATGCATCACACAACCAATAAACTGAAGTCAATCACAATCACTGCTGTATTGTGCCTTTACTTTCTGCAAATTGTTTTGGCAAATTGGAAAACAGACATGAGCAAAATTCACTAAGAGTAATAAAAGTATGGTCCTTTGAGATTGCCTTATGCAGGGCATAAATTGGTCCTGCAACTTTTAAGAATGTAATATTAATAGTGTTTTTACTGGACATGAAGAACCTGCAATGCAAGTACAGTTTTGAACAAAACTTTCCTGTGCTTGAATTTGAATGCCGTCTGTTACTTCCCAAAAAGTGCAACAACAGGTATTAGCTTTTACCAGCTTTCCTGGGGAAAAAACAAACAAACAAACAAACAAACAAAAGAAACGAGGAAGATGATTACACCAATACCCCATCAGGCAAACTATCTATTCCAGCATGCACTGCCTGCAGATTATGCTGCAGAAATCAGGAGACTATCTCTGCACTGTCTGTCAACTATAGCAGGTCTGTCAAGTCTTTCTGAGACTTCTGATACCCAAAGCAATTTAGGCATTTAACGTGACTGGCCTTAGAGTCAAGACACTCAAAAGTTCTGCACTGTGTCAAATTTTAACAACTTTTGAGTGTGTGTGAGTTACTAACAGAGGTACACAGACTTGTAAGGAACACATCTGAACTAGACAAAAAGTTGGTGCTGTGAGAGGATGGCATGCAAGCTCTATTTAATATGGGGAGAAGAAAAAGGATGGCAGTGTTGGAAGTATATTTCCAAGTACTTACATGGTCTTTAAAGTACATTTAACTTGCTTTCATCATGAGACATTGTTTCTGGCATAGTTTCATAGCTCCTTATTTGCATTAGGAATCCCTTCTTAACCACTGCATACATTTAACATTAAATAGGTGAGGTAATGCATTATGTATTACGAAGTGAAAGGGTGTTACCCAGGAAGTTTCTGCTCTCCTGGAACACATTACATGTTGTTTATACTTGTATTCATCCACAAGAGGAGCAAGAGCATGTGAAACACTGTTTTCATAGCGGGGGGGATGTTAATTACTGAGAAACAAATGGGTACTTTTCAAAACAGACTATTGGATTGAAGGGGGAAAGGTAAAATGAGTCTGCTTTGAGGGTGGGAGTGGATGATGGGTGAGCTCTCTTGTGTCTTTGCAAAACTTCATTCTGCTCTTTGCAATCAGGTCACTGTGAGTTGTCTCCTGAAGAGTGCTTTGGCTCCATAGCCAGGAGTGCTGTTCTTGTCAACAACAGTTATTATCTTGGGGCTGTAGTTGTCCTGGAAATTATGTTCTCTGAAGATAAGACTGAGATATTGAATTTAATTTAAATTCTATGGAAAGCCAGAGAGATTGGTTTGATATACCTACAAATAACTTGTGTTTCTAGGATGTGCTGCAGCATTATGCAGCATTACTTCTCAAAACTCCCTAAATAGGGAAGACATATTATCCATATATACAGTACTGCTGTAATCAGCTGAGGAATGACAACCTGTGAATAAATAAGGTCTGATTGCTGGCCAGCAACAGCAACTGAGTTTCTCACAAAACTGGAATTTCTAGACCGTGTTGCAGTGTGAGAATGCAGTGCCATTGAGAAAGCCAAGAACACTCCTAAAGTGTGGTCTGCAATAGACCCTTGCATGTTTGTAATTCAAGAAACAAGAGATTCAGCAAATATGTGTTTCAAAATTATTTTCTCTTTCATCAGAACTGGCTATTTCACTCAGCTGGGAAGCTTGTGGTTATTGAGTTATTATTACATGTTTGGTTATTGATGGGTCTTGCAGGTTAGCCAAGCAACCTACATTTGGTGTAAGCAACAGTGAGTTAGCAGTCATCCCTGAAAGAAAAGTGGCTGCCAGTGTGTGATTTAGGAGTCCCTAAGCAGAACAAGAAATAAGAAAAGCTGAGAAAGGTGTTCTTGGAAAGGACAGACTTTAGCAATCAAGGGAAAGGGAACCATTCCCTTGTCCAACCAATGTCCTCCAGCATGAAAAAAAAAAAAAAGTAAATTAAAAAAAAAAGTAACTGAGTTTTAAAGGTGACTAGATTCAGGAGTCTCTGAACATTTTGCACTTAAGACAGGTATGTGCATGTATATCTTAAATTTATGCAAGGTTCTTCAGTCTCCCCCAGGTCATCTTCCTAGCTGATGGTAAGATCTTTCTCTGTTGCTTTGGTGTATTACTCAAAGAGGAACTGAAAACTTGTTAGCACAGTCTTCATTCCTTTATCACCTTTCTCACATATGAAAGGTTGCAGAGAGCTTCAGAAAAAGCAGGGCTATCTGCTTTCTGTCCAGTCATAGGAGGAGATTCTCCATCAGTGTCACAAGCATAATTTCATTTCCATGGCTGGAATGACTGTCTCCAAATTGTTTTAGATGAAGCATTGAAGCTTTAGATAAATGATCATCTAATGGGAATTTTTATGAGTTTTTCCATAAGCTCACTGAAGCATGAGAGATCTGGATACTGCACAGCACTGGCTGTTCATTCAGTGCTGGTTGAATCATTGCACATTTAAAGAAAGGAGAGCTTATTTCCCTGAATTATGTACTGGCTCCATTCTGGTTATCATTATGTGCTGGCTTCATTGTGGTCATGTGGTCACTGATTTTCATTTGCAAGTCAAGAAGGGCATAAGTTAAATTCACAAGGCTTTGCCACCCATCTGGTGTCCAGAACTTACTCATATATAGGAAGATTATGTATAACCTTCTAGATAAAACTTAAAATTTTTTCCATAAAAGTAGGATAGTTTTTTTATGATTGGGGTTTTGCCATCTACAAGACAGGCTGGCTGAGGAGAAAGGGTATTTGTTATTATGACATATGTATTCTTACATCATTACCATATGTACCTTATAATTTCATCACACACAAAATTTAATTAATCATAAAAAATTATCATCACTCAGGCTCTCAGCTGCACAAGTGCCTGTATAAATGGAAGTCTGACTTTATCCATGCCTAATGAGACTTGTTCAGTTTCTCTCTCCTCACTTTCTCTTGATGCATACATAAAGCAAGGGATAGTATTACTAAAGAAAAAGGTGATTTAGAAGATTACCTGAGTAGGCCCCTGCTTTTCTGCTTTATCTGAAACTATCATTGTTATGCAACTCATACAATATTGTTCTTATGTAACAAGCAGGTATCAGTAATCATCTAATCAAATATGCACATTCCTGTGACATTCCTTGTCTTTAGCCTCCATCTAAGGCCAAGTGCTAGCTGTAACAAGATGTAAGTCATTTTCCAATAGCTGCTCTGTTGGTTGAGCCAAAACCCATCCAAAATCTGTTTGTTCACTGTCATTTTTCTTTTCATGAGCAGGTATAGCAAACTAAAATCAAATATAGGTAGATGCATACTAAATCTTCATACATTTTCCTCAGGCTTGATAGTAAAAATGATAGAATTGCTCCTTACAGGCAGAGTAAAATACAGAGAGCACCAGTCTGACACCATTCACAGGCAATTACATTCAATTTTCAAATACTAACTTCCTGATTCAGTGATTTGACACAGATGAGGATGTTTGATAGATGCACTGGCATACAGGTATTTCCTTTTTTTTTTTAATCAGTTAACTAAAACTCTACTATGATGTCTAAATATGTTTAATCTCTACAGGAAAATAAATCTGAGGGATGGACTTATGTGACAGGATCAGTCTCTGCATCAGCGTTCCAAAGGAGAAGGGAAAGCTGTGCACATTTATAAACAAACTAATTTTTACAACTTTCATTTATTTAAACATAGATAAAAGCATAGTAATGAGGAATTGATCTCAATATAAACCTTTAATTTTTATATATGTAGTTTTGTAGTTGTTTTGAGTTTTTAAAAATGAGCAAGGCTGATCAAACCTACATATTTCCTGAGACAACTATTGGTTTGTGGGGTGGGAGAGAATGGTTGAATAGTTAAACACATGATTCATGGAAAATCAATGTAACTAAGTATCTATTAAAAACAAATATTGAAGGGGTTAACTTAAAAAAAGAACCCAAACAACTTATATAAGGTTAAAACTCCTGTGCCATATACGCAAATATATGTTGCTCTCTCTACCCATCTCTATATATTTGTTCAAAATGACTCCTATAGAGAATATTTATATTTGCTGTATTAGCCCCATCTGGTGAGTTCTAACAGCATTGCAAACTGGACAGACCTGATGCTGCAATCTCATGTCACAGCTCTTAGGTGGGTGGCAGGGCTTGCAGGGAGACCCCCATATCCCTCCTTTTTCCCACTGCAGCAACAGCACAAACACCCAGGAGGAATCCTCATTAACAGGGCAGTACCATGGTTCATAAGCTTCTCCTTTGCCTTAATGGATTAATCTCACAAGTCAGGGTGTTTCTTCATTTGCATCCAGAAACATGCACAGCCCATCAGAGCACTTGAGTCACCCCTGTTCACAACAAATCTTCCATTTCTGATCCTTGGTGCCACGTGTGCCTGGGCTGAACCAGCTGCTCCCACAGACACTTTACCTTTCAGGGTTTTTTCTGGGAGGGCTGTGGTCCACTTTCTATAATTGCCAAGTGATGTCACCCACAATTAGTTCATTTCAGAGCAGCTGTTAGTGGACATGGTAATTGCCAACCTGCTCCACGTGGCCCTGCTTGAGCAGAGACATGAGGTGTCCTCCAGAGGCTCCACCCAACCTCAAACACTCCATCATTCATGAAGTTTAACCTTAACATTATAACTTATTTTTGTGCAATATCAATAAGAATCAACACTGTTTTGAGTAAGGAAGCATTTTACTTAGCTTCTGTAAAAATAATTTTTTATAAAACTCTTTTGAAGTGCAGGATGATGTTAGCTTCTAAACAAGAAACAAGGAGGCTGCTTGCCTCTAGTACATGGATTAGCAAACCCTGTCAGCCTTTGATATATGGTAGGTCAGAATAAAACACTCTCCACAGTTGCCTTAACTTGCCCCATGCCTAAAGAGTCTTGCTCAGTTTCTCTCTACTCTCCTTCTCCTGCACATCTAAACCGAGGGATGGCTGATTTTTGTTTTGGTGGCTTGAAGGTTACCTATATTAATTCTGTAGAAAGATGAGTGGTGACAATGATTCTTTTACTCCCAGACTTAGCTGATGAAGATTAGTTGCTCTTCTAATGTAAACTGAAATGTGGCTACAGTATGTTTCTTTCCATCACTTCCCTTTGGAAAATTCAAACATAATCTCATCATAATATTTCTAGTCAGTTTAAATTATAATTTATTCTTTTTCTTGTCTACTTTCCTTCCCATAGCTGTGACAGGAGAGAATTGGGGCAAAATAAAAACAGCTAGTAGCCAGACACATGGGCCTTGTGGTCTTTTTTCATGAGACATGAATAAAGGGGGTTGTTTAAGCATAACTTAAATAGGAACAGGAAATAATAGCCTATCTTAAGGAGGAAATCTACATCTTTAGGTGGTTTCAGACTTGGTTTCTGTTAAATGATCAAGAGAAGGGACTTTAATATGAATGTGTTTCCCTGCAGTGTTATTCTGACTTGAAGGGTCTATAAACAAATCTGTGTTAGTCTCATCATTATACCAACTAGTATCTCTCATTCCCCAGAGAACTGTCAAGCTTATTTTTAAAATTTAAGAGTTACCTCAGAGTATTCCTGTTGAGGTAGTGTTTCAGTTAAAGGAGAGTAAAAATCTTGTGTTTGTTATTTTGTCATAACTGCAAAATTTTATCTCTGGGATGTCCCAGAATGTACAAGCGGAATTATTTTGTGATAATAAATCAAATCCTGGGATGATTTTTCTCACTTTATAATACAGTCTAATGTGACTATATTAAAAAGCCTATGGATTTCCTCTTGATTAAACAATTATTCATCATATGTTATCTTAATCTTAAGTAAGAAATCAGGGAAAAGGAAAAAATCTAAAATGCAAACCAGGTTATTAATGATACAGCTGAAACAATAATTAAATTTCTCTGCCCTATGCTCTCAAGACAAAATATTTGTATTTTTTTCAGTTTAAAAACACATGTGCCACTGTCAAGTGTATGTGTGGGTGTACATGCAGTGAGGTTTCAACTCTGTATATTCTTATTAACACTGAGTCTGTGCAAGCTGAAGATCAGCCCATGGATGAAGAGAAGATGACTCTTACCTTCCAGGCTGAAATAACTGCTCATCAACACTTTATCTTCCAGCAAGAAAAACTTTCCGATGGAGGCAGTTGGCAAATCACTGGTTGCAAGTAATCTGGCTATTAATGTGACTCAGGCAGTAAAACATTGCCTGGATTCTTAACTGTAACCCTGAGAATGCTCAAGCCTTCTGTTGTGATCCCTGGACAGAATGAGATTTGAGGCTGTGACTGATCCTAACGAGCTGGATCCTAATGAGCTGGGAATGATGGGCCTGACAAGCACAATTGCATTCTGTCCATCACAGATTCAGGCATAGGATGACCAAAGCTGATCCCATGACTACTGTGAGATCCAGTAGAGGAGCTTCTATAGAAACGTGGCTTGTGCTGGTCTCTTTGGGAATGGTCAGGTTGGGGTCAGCTTCTTCTGTGCCTCCCTGGCTGCAAACGTGACTGTGGTCACAAAGAAAAGACAGGCATTAGGAAAGTCACCTTCATTCCAGGCTTCTCACTGTCATTGATAATGGTGAATGTTTGTCAACAGAATTTGCTGTTCTCTGTCCCATGGCTGGTGAGAGTCAAGTGAACATTCTGCAGAACAGAGTGGGAGCACAGGTGCACAGTCTGATGGAACAGGATCTCTACCTTTAGCAGCAAATTTGCCTGGCTGGGTAATAATCACTGACTGAACTCTGTGCAGCAGAAAATGAATGTGCATCACAAAATACAGCACTGCTGCGTTTCACATCTAGTATGTGTAATATTTAAAGAGAAAGGTCAAACAATGAATTTCTGCATTATAGACTCCCTCTTGCAGTTCATATGTGCACATTGCTGTGCTTCATGAGGGCTTTGAAAGCTGGGGGAAATACACATTGAAATGGTATAATTGCTTTAGTTTTTGCATTTGTTGGAGCACAGAGCAGGTACAGAACACCAGCTCAGCATTATCAGGTAGTCAGCAATGATTAAGAATTTATCACGATCGTATTAACTCTTAATTTCAGAAAAAGGTTGCTATTTGTGCATTTGTGCTGTCACTAAAACTCACCTATCTCCTTCATGGGAAACGACATTACTGTAAAACAAAGATTATCCTATATCTGAAGGAAGACCAAAGAGAATACATGGGAAAAAGGCAAATCAAAGAAATTGTGAAGAAGCATTCTCAATTCATCAGCTATCCAATTACACTCTTTGTAAGTGCCTTGTTTGAGATGCTAATTGTACATGCTTTGAAACACTAGTTGCATATCTAATGTCCTTGCATCATTCCCAGATGCTACCAGTACAACATTAACTAAGATGTCTCTGTACTGCCAGAATTAACACTTGCAAGAAGGACTCTTTATTGTGTGATAATTTCTTGAGTTGCTTTCCTAGTGAGCTCTGAAAGAGTACTGAAAGAGTATGTAGGACAGAGGTATATCATGTACCAGTCTAGATGCTGAGCCTCTCATTCACCAGCACAGAGGAAATCTTATAAAGATAACATTTATCTTATTGAATTGAGTAAGAGACAGTTCATACTTTTGTTAAAATCTGGAGTACTTGGCAGTGAAAATATGTGCTTGTAGCTGAAGATAATAATTATGCAGGTGAAGCAATAAACTCTGATTGTGCATTTTATATTGATATATACTAAAGCTGTGCTTTTTGGGCCAAAGAAATCTCCTGACATATTTAGATATGCTTCTGAAAGAGGTCTGGTTGGTAGTGACTAACTAGTCATTCTGGATTTTAAGCCAGACTTATTATGGCTCTACTTCCAAAAGTGAGAACAGATGAGCAGAAGGCAATTTAGAAAGGTACTTTGAATGCCAGGTGCATCAGTATTATTCAATGAATTAATTCTACAAAACTGCAAAGCAGAGCTGGAAATACGTCTCATATGACTTGTAATTATGTTTATTCATACAAACCCAAGGACATGCAGGGAAGTTCATCAGGATGGAAATAACATGCACATTAAATAATATAATAGCAATGTGACTTGCAGAGGTTTCTGGAAAAAGAATTCCCCCTTGTAATTTTCAGTCTTGAACTATGAAGGAGAATGAAGCCAAGCCATCATGGTTATTTTTAGTATAAATTCAGAATTGTATTTCTGTCAGATGAAACAAACTCAAACAGTTCTGTAGAACCACAGCCAAGAGAGATATTTCATTTTGAACAAATGGTATGAGGAAACACAGTTTTAGATAAGTCATTAGAAAGAGCAGCTATGCCCTGAAGAAGAAAAGCTGAAAAATCCCTTCTTTTACTGTCCCAATCCTTTGACGCCCCTTCCTGCAACTTAGCTTTGTAGACCTACTGTGAAGGACAGCCAAAACAAGAAACACAAAATGCATTTTGTCATAATTTTTTAATAGTTTCACTTTATAATAAAGAACTTGACTGGTTAGAGTGAACTTGCTGATTTTATTTTAAACACTAAACATTTTAAACGTCACTTGAATTTGACAAAACAAAAGCACTTTCACTCTTCCAGATATATCCAATCCAAATAAAGTAGAGATGAAGAAATCCTGGGCTGTCAGCATCCGAAACAGTTTTAAGTTTGTCAATCACAACAGTCACTGCAACTCCCACAGTGCTGAAAGACCCGTTCTGGAGGGATTTTCTTCCTTGTTTTGTTTTGTCAGTGATGTGGGGGAAAAAGGCAGAGTTATCTCCTGGCAAGTGTCAACAGCACCCCTCTGGTTAGGAAATAACCTGGTGATTTCTAGTAACTGTGGTCTGTCCTACTTTCACAGAGCAGAGCAGCTGCATTATACTGACCTGCATATTAACTGGCTAAGAATACCCTCGGCTCAGCTGACTGCAAAGCAGGATTTCAGCATAAGGAGCCAAGTTACATCAGAAGATTTGCCTCAGTATGGCAGGAAGCATCTCCTTGAAAGAGATGATTTTCCCCTCTAATTCACTATGCCTGGTTCCTGTAGCCCACAGATAAATTTGTAATGATTAATCAAGTACTTACACAGCTCTTGACAGAATTTCTGCAAGTACCTACTCACAGTCAGTTTTAATCAGAATATCTTGCTGGTACTCTTCTTTTTTTACGGTGTTCTTTTGTGGAGAGGAAGCTGGGATTCAGAGTTCTCCTGGTTTTTCACAAGAAATAAATCTTTTGATCTGACACAGCAAGAAAATAACATTAAACTGTTCCTAAGCAGTGTGTTCATCACAGATAGCTGTTAAGCCTTAATCTGTGATTATCTGAAAGCACTCCATAATTCTAGTACCTTGTTTTTTCTCCCATCAGTGTCTTGCTAATAAAATGGAAATAGTCTGGAATGTGGAAAAGAAAAGAAAAGGAAAAAAAAAAAAAAAAAGCATCTACCCAGAATATATGGAGAAATTTAAATTAATTTCTTGCCTTTTTTAAACAAGTATAGAGTGTCAAATTAAGGACCATATCCTGTTGAAATACTAGAAAAATCTACCTCACTGACATCTATTTTAAATGCTCACAATCTCCCCTCCTGAAAAATGTAGTTCCTGATTGCAGATTTTTAAAATTTCTATGACTTCTAAGACCTTTGTTGAAACATGCTTCATGATGAAATTTGAAACCTCTAGGTGTGTAGCAGACTGATAGTATAGCACACAGCATACACTGAATTCTGAATAACTGACTTCAAATATTTCTTCACAGATATTATTGTGGCACAGCACAATTACGAAGGCGACATAAAATTTTTCCAAGTTTTCCTTACCCTTGAGAAGGAAAGAAGACAGCAAGTTTGTTAGCAGTTCTCTGGACTGTGAGGTGTTCTGCCTGGACACCTCTTTGAAGGAGTGACAAGTCAGCCTTGGCCAAAGCCTTCTTAAAAATCTTTTTCACAGAATTCCTTTCATACTGGCCAGATCCAAGGTAACTTGGCTGTGTGATACCAGAGAGCTACTTTTGAACTATAATTCAGACTTAATAAATAACTAAAAGTCCTCCATGCTAATTCTTTCTAGGATCAGGTTTATCAGATTAGCACCAATTTAAGCAGTTGTTCTGCAAGATTCTTCAATTCTTTCCATTTCTGTGTCCCCTTTAAAGTGGAATGATTGAGGTTATTGCATGCTCAGTATCCTCAATAAAAATGTGTAATTGATTTTCTTTAACCTAGTTCACTCTGACTCCAGCTATCATCTCTTAGTAAACCTACTTTCTCAGCTCCTTACACAACTAAAATTCCATTCACAACTAAATCTGAAATCTCCATACCAGATTGCTCTCTTTTTCCCCCTGATTTCTAAGGTAAACCTGTCCATGAAGGACTTTTTTCTCTTTGTTTCTAGGAAATGTGCTTATAAAGAAATAGATGCTTTGGAAGTGTTCCTGATCTATGAAGGCCTTTCCAACAATTTTTCTTCTTCCTTCTGCTGAAATCACCAGAGCAATTTGATCCCAAAGATATCTTTGTTATATAAAATATTCCTAATGCAAAAATATGTGATCTTTCTCATCCTGCTTAAAACCCAGGACTAGAACTTACCTTCTGTGCCTCTATTTAAAATGAATTAGAAATTTATTTCCTGCTATCAACTTTTCTTTCATATCATAATCACCTAACTCAACTCTGAAAAGTCATCTGACATCAGTAATTTGCAAAATCAATATCACTGCATCACGAATGTTAGTGAAGTACAAGAACTCGTGTTTTATGACATAATTACCAATAGCATCCAACATTTAGAAGGTGGCTTGAAGGGGAGTTTTGTCTCCAAATCTACCACACACACAAAATAAGGTATGTAAGTGCTCCATACATACCTACACTTGATAATAAATATGCAATAGTGCTCAGCTGTTATAGGTACTAAACCCCCAACCCTTACTGTTACACTGAATTCAACTCCTAGAGCTTTAGTATGTACAGGGAAAAAAAAGTATCAGGTTTATTTCCATGGTTGCTGATACTGGGGCTCTACCAAGTCATTTTTCTAATTATGTAACTTTACCATCACTACTGTTTTTAACATCTTCATGGAAGTCTATGGTTTTGTTTGTCTAGGGACTTGTTAGTCAAACCTTCTGCTGTCTGGAAGGGCTTTTTCTCCAAGCTTCTTGTCCTTCTGAATTAGGATCTATGGAAACTTATGCCTATGAATAGAACAAAGCTCTTAACTATGGATAATAAAAGTTATAGCTGCCACCATACCTCTCGTTCTCCCTCCAAAGTTAACAGTTTTATGTAACTGTTCCTGATTTAAGGGAGCTCTGATGGGCATGACATTCTCCTGTCACTCTCCAAGCCATGTAACTGTGTGTCCTGGTTTTCTGGTCTCATGCTAGACAGAGACCACACACATTTCCACAAACAGGTACCACAGTCATCTTACAATGCTCTTAAAACAAAGAGCAGAACCACAGAGTGCAAGAAAATATTTTAATTTGGTGGAGGACAAAGTGTCTTGTACAGCTCAGTACCTAATCATGCATTTATTCTGGGAAAGTGTAAAACATTATATAAGGTCTAAAACTATAAAGAAAATATGTTCCAGTCACAAGGGAATATTAAGATGAGGAAAAATATAAAACATCAAATTTGAGTTGTTATAAAGTTAACCTAACAGTTTTGTAACAAACACCATGTAAACCAATTTATAATAAGACTGAAAAATTATTCTGGGACCTTATTAACATCCCATGAATCCAGGCCTTTCCATGCTCATTCTCTCAGCTTTTCTATGCAGCTGAGCTTTACATAGCTATACAAATATATGTTATATAATATATATAATAGAAATTATAATTTACATTTGTTAGTAGTGGAATTGTCAACTTTTTCTATAACAAATGTATACTTATTTAACAGTAAGTGCCTTTAGAATTCCTTCTGCGATAAATGACTGACAGTTTTCCCAGTCCCTGACACATACTTCAAGAATCATAAACTTTTAGGAAAACAGAATGTGTACACTCAGCCCACGGTCCCTGCAATTATTGCTGCCACCTGCAGTTCTATAGCACAACTACATTTTATGAGATCGATTTTGTTCTTTGCTTCTTAAGTAGCTTCTTCACCAGAAAAATATTTCTTCTAAGTGACTATCGATCCTGTTTCTAGTATGAATCACCTTTTTCTGTGACCTACAGATCTCATGATCACTTTAGCTTCCAGCAAGCAATGAGAAAGCACAGAAGAAGAGAGCCTGGGAAATAGTTTTAAGAAAACATAAAGCTTTGCTCAGACAGATATCCATTCCCTTTACATTTCATTATGATAACACAGATTTTACATGCATAATTCCATGTCTTAAAGCAAACCAGATATATATTACCACATCTTTCTACTTACATCATTCTTCTGAAATCTACTGTTAAGCAGTTTCAGTTGCTGCTGTTTTGTTTTCCTTCAGTAAACCCTGAAGCACTGAGATAACATGGCAAAACTGTCTCAGAACTCAAAATTAATTTTAAAGCAATGCTATAAAAGCATTAAAGCTACAACACCAAACGCTCAGAAGTTACCTTAAATGCTGGAATTCGAATCCTCTATGCAAATGTTTTTTAATTTCTTTGTGGCTTATTAAAAAAAAAAAAAAAAAATTCTTCCTCGGCAACACCAAAAAAGCCTTTGATTGAATTTAGAATAAACCCCAGTTTTCCTAGGTGTTATTTCAACACTTTGAACATTAAAGAACTTCTTTTCAGTTGACTTTTACTTTGTTCTTTTTAAATATTGTAACATTCATATAGCAAGGAGTTCTATGAAATTGGGTAATTAAAGATTCTATTAGGATGCAAATGTGAGAACAAGTATGGGACTAATCCTTGGGAAAGCAGGAAATGCACGATGGAGGCTTTCTGGTAAGGAGTGTCCCGTTGCTGAGTTGGGGTCACTGTCCCAGCTGTGTCCCCCCACAGCTCCTTGCTGGGGGTCAGTGTGAGGAGCAGAAAAGGCCTTGACAATGTCCAAACACTGCTCAGAAATAACAAAAACATCTCTGAGTTATCAACACTATTTTCAGCACAAATTCAAAATATAACTCCATGCTGGCTGCTGTGAAGAAAATTAACTCTACCCCAACGAGAAGCAGCACAATCTCTTAATTGAAAAATGGATCTATCTCGCTCAGAATTTCCTCCAAAATTAACTCTGACAGGAACCAAGTTTGGAACCAATCTTTTTTTTTTTTTTTTTTTTTTTTTTTGCCTAAAACTGAAGTAATACAAAACTGGGATCAGTTAAAATAGAGTAACCATAGGAACAAAGTGTCTATATTTGCTAGCCCTCACTGGCAACAGAACAAAAAAAAAATACAGGTTATTCACAAGTCACCAAGAAAATATGTGTTTTACACAAGCACAGATTTAGCAGAGCTGGGAAATTAAGCAGAGCTGGGAAAACTTAAATGCTTTGGTATGAGATTACATTCTCCCAGTGCACTTGTCAAACAACTTTGACAAAAGAAATCAGTCTGCTTTTGAAAGCTGAATAACACAACCACAAAAGAGAAAACAGAATGATGTGACTGGAGATTAGACGGTATAAAGGCATGTGATCCTGCAGACATATGCAAAACCATCCATAGGTCTTCACATGCTTGAAATGACATAGATCCCTAAGTCTGAATCACTGGACCCACATTAATGGAGAGATTAGAAAGGACTTAAACATGTTGAATATTTTTTATGAAAGCGGCATCCTTAAAATTCTGGACACCTCAAAAGGAGAGCACAAAAGCAAATTTAGTAGGATATTGCCTGATAAAATGCTTGGACAGATTTCCATATATTGCAATACTTTAGCAGTTCTCAGAAGTACAGAAGTTACTTTGATACAAATAGATGCTAGAAAGCATTTCAGTCAATGGAATCTGAACATCAGAGGGTTTCACCTAAAAGGCACATCCTATAGAATTTATACTATACCATGAGTATTTTTGAATCTAAGAAAGAATATGAAAGTTACATCACTATGCCTGAGTGTAAGTGCCACACTTTATTAGGACAGTGGTAAAGAGCCACTAGGCTGCTTTATGGAAGCACACAAGCAAAGCAGCTGTCAGATCACTGCCATCAGTCACTGTGCAAAGAAAGGAACTCGTCGTACTCAAGAAAGCATTTCGCTGCACATGATTTCGTGCAGGCTTAAGTGTTTGAGAGAAAGGAAGAGAAATGCATTGAGAATCACCTCAAAATCAAACTTGAAGAGAGTACAGAAAACAACCAGCCAAAGTAAGTACCAAGAAGGTGACCCAGACCTAAGTGCAGAACTTTGGATGTTGAGCATTGGCTGAAATCCAGCTTTAGCAGTGGCTTAGAATGGTGAGCAAATAACCTCACCCTTACAATCTGATTTCTCCTGTGGGCTGAGCAGCAGCTCATCTATACACCCTTTCACGTTGTTGACACCACAGTTAATTTTTCCACCTAATTAAAATAACCTGCAGGATCCTGTATTTTGGCCAACTGCTGGGGTCAGAGCTCGAGCCCCAGGATTTAGAGGGCAGAGTCCTTTAAGACATTGCACCAATGCATGTACTGATCCAGATAGTGCCAAACCAGCAGCAAGACAAGCTCTAATTTTAATTCCTTGTGTTCCTACATGTTTTACATGTGTATTTAATGTACCTTCTTGTCAGAATACTGAAAACTCCCTGAAAACATAGTGCTACAACAAAATCAAGCCAGTGGAACCCAATTCAATCAGATTTGCTTGTCTGGGTTAAAACTGCAGGATAACCAATTCAAAGGACATTAAGTTCAGCATGAGGATTTTTGATTAAAAGTGTTAAGGGAATTGGAATATCTAGTTCATGCTAGCCAGTCTATTTCAGATGTTCAACTTGGAGAAGGTCAAGTTAGGCAACTTAAACTTCAATTACCCAAAGTCAGACAAATGTTGAACTAGACAGAAGTCTGGGACACATCTAAGAACCAAAAGAAAATGGAAAGAAGTTGCACCTGAGAAGAATTTTTGCATCAGAAACAACATTCTTTTTATTCCTCAAATAAACAGCCATTTTTTAGAGCAAGGAGATTCGTCTAGATTCATGCTTACATCAGTGCACAATTTTAACATGTAGTTTCTCTTGGTATTTATATCCTCAAAAGTGGATCAGCTCCAAGAAGAAAGTTTTAGAAGTCTGGTCTGGAACACATGGGATGCAGATCATTCTCCTGAGATGCAGAAGATCTGCATTTAACTCTGCTCCCAATCAGGTCATTCAGGATATAAAAATAACCACCCTGCTAAATGCTGCAATCACAGAGCTGCTGGGTATAACGAGATGTGTACATATCAAAGCCTTTATGCAGGATGTGTAACTAAATGTATGTTTAAAGGTGTCTCTTGCGGTGCCCTTTGAACATCAACCGAGATTTCCCAGATGAACTGGCAAAGGCCATGTTCAGGCTGAGAATCCCAATGGGTTTCAGGCTTTGGGCTGTTACAAACCCAACAGCACTGGCCTACACCTCATGTCTACTATTAGCACTTAAGTCCTTAAGTAACTGCATAGCTATGTAGGTCTGCTGAGCTGCTTGGATTCGGTCCCATGGCTCTTTTTACCCTGTGGAAGTGCACAGACCAAGAGGCAAAATTTTGATAACTCGCAGACTTATACCTACTGCGTGAGAACCGGTGTTGTTTTCCCTGAGCAGGCGAAACGCGTTACCACAGCATCGCTAAGCTGTGATTCACTCGGCTACGCCCGGCAGCGCGGCCGGATCCTGCCCGGCGAGCAGGGCGAGGGGAGCGGGGCCGCCCTCCCGCAGCCCCTCGTTCCACCCGAGGGGATGGCAGCACCGGCAGTGCTGCACACCTGCGTCTGCAGACCCGCACTCCTGCACACCTGCGTCTGCAGACCCGCACTCCTGCACACCTCACCTGCGCACACACACAGCTGCGCTCTCCACCTGTCCATCCCCGCGCAGCTGCACCCTTGCACACCTGCACAGCCACACATCTTAAATCCTTAAGTAACTTAAATCCTTGAGCTCGCACAGCTACGCCTGCGTGCCTGAGCACCCGCACACCTTCACTTCCGCACCGCCGCACACCTGCACAGCCACACTACGGTACACTCGTACACCTGGACCCCCACACCCTCACACACCCGCACCCTCACACACCTGCAACCCGCACCCTTACACCCTCACACACCTGCACCCCGCACCCCCACACACCTGCACCCCGGACCCTCACACACCTACACCCTCACACACCCGCACCCCTGCACTCCCGCACAGTCACACGCCGGCGCACCGGCCACGCAGCAGAGAGAGGGTTCAGCACGGGGAGAGAGAGGGTGACCGCCGCCCCGCACCCCAGCCCTGGGCCGTTCCCGGCAGGAGAGGCAGGGGGGGCACCCCGAGTTTTCCAGGCCGTTCCCTGCCGCTCGGCGGGGGGAGGATGGAGGAGGGCTTGGGACGGGGGGGGACAGGGGAAGAGACCCTGGC
>WEIU01018195.1:1152913-1178525 GCA_013389925.1 Aegithalos caudatus
GGGGGAGCCGGGCCCGCGCCCAGCGCCTCCGGCCGCGCTCCCGGCCCTTCGCTCTGCAGCCATCAAAGCGAGGTTGTGGCTGGACGAGTCCCTCCCGGGCGGAATCCGCCGCTCCTGAGGCTTGGCTCCCGCGGCTGGGGGGGCAAACGGGCAGCAGGAAAACCCGGTTAATGTCGAGTATTTCATCAAGGTAAATACTCGTCCAGAGAAACGGGTCCGGCTGAGCAGTGTTAGTACATAAGTGAGAGTTGTGCGTAGTGTTTGCTGCTGGAGGTGGTAGCTGTGTATGCAAAGTAACAGGGGGATTCAAATAAGAGAAATAATCCAAATAAAGACTTCAGGTACTTTTGTGAAAAGGGAAAATAAGGGTCCCTTATAAATCCATAAATTAAGGGAGGAGAGGAGAAAAATCCTGTCTTATCCTAGGTGTTGCAAGGTAAAGTGAGTGTAAAGCAAGCCCAGAGTTAAAGTCCTGTCATATATTTTCTGCATTGCTTAAAGTTTCTGAATAGTTACTGGCTGGAAATCAGGTCTGTGTAGGGCTTTTTAATGTGTGTGTTCCTCTGGTTCTGAAACATGTGGTTAAAAAACTTGATCTCAGAATGCTGTTATAATCTGCCTGCAGGGGGAGAATATGTTAGTTAGCTAAGTTTTCCGGATGGAATTTCAAGTTCTCCCTCTTCCTTGACAGATGCCGGAAGCTGTGCAAACTCAGGACCAACCAATGGAGGAGGAGGTGGAGACCTTTGCCTTTCAGGCTGAGATTGCTCAGTTGATGTCCCTGATCATCAACACTTTCTACTCCAATAAGGAAATCTTTCTCCGTGAGCTGATCTCCAATTCCTCAGATGTAAGTACCAAAATTAGGCTGGTTAATTCTGACTTACTGAAATTTTTTTTAGCAGTAGTCAGGGAATATTAAAGCCTGTCTCTTCTTTTACAGGCTTTGGATAAGATCAGATATGAAAGCTTGACTGACCCAAGCAAGCTGGATTCTGGAAAAGAGCTGAAAATTAACCTGATTCCAAACAAGCACGATCGCACTCTAACCATTGTGGATACTGGCATTGGGATGACCAAAGCTGACCTGGTCAACAACCTTGGAACCATTGCCAAGTCTGGCACCAAGGCTTTCATGGAAGCCCTGCAGGCAGGGGCTGATATCTCCATGATTGGGCAGTTTGGTGTTGGCTTCTACTCTGCCTACCTGGTTGCTGAGAAGGTGACGGTGATCACCAAGCACAATGATGATGAGCAGTATGCTTGGGAGTCCTCAGCTGGAGGGTCCTTCACTGTCAGACTGGATAATGGTGAGTGTTCAGTGGTCCTGCTCAATGACACCTTTTAAAGATGTTCAGCAATGACACATAGTCTGCCTTGTAAAAGAAACAAGATAAAAGGAATTAATATAAGTAATGGGTCACATCAGTTGTAGGTCCAGGTCATATCTTGCCATTTGAGTTGGCATCATTTAGTATATATAGAATGCCTGGGTAAATGTTGCATTAAGCTTTTAATATTTACTCATGGAAGAAATACTTGTAAGATTTCAACAACTTTGTATGCAGTCTTTAAAGACTGTGAACACAGTAGTAAACATCTGAAGCTTATTGAAATACAGGCAGAGTACAGTAAACTTGAGAAAGTAACCTAGGCTGTTTTTATACACAGAAGCTTCATTTCCTAGTGGTGAAAAAATGGCTGGTAGAGCAGTGTGCTTTTAAAGAGCTAATCATTAAGTCTGGCCTGCTGCAGCAAAGTAAAATGTGAACTCCATTCTAGGTGAACCTCTGGGCCGTGGAACAAAAGTCATCCTGCATCTTAAAGAGGATCAGACTGAATACCTGGAAGAGCGAAGGATCAAGGAAATTGTGAAGAAGCATTCTCAGTTCATTGGCTACCCAATTACACTCTTTGTACGTACTTTACTTGAAATGCTAAATAAGTATTTGCCACTTTCACCTGTGAGAGTTAGTGTAAGAAGGAGTAGTCAATCTTTATTTTGTTAGTTTCAGTTCTTTCAGATGTTACATGGAGGAAGCTCTGGGCAAGTGTAGTTCTGGCAATTAAAATTGTATTTCACAGGATTAGTAAAAAAAAGGGATGCTTTCCAAGCCAATAGTGTCTGTTTCCAAACCTTTAATTAACCTAGGTTACTGTTACGAGTTACTCAGTGTAATGAAACTGAATAGTAAGAACTTAGCTCATGTGGAAACACCACCACTTGTGTCAGCACCCAGAATGAGAGTCCTTGGAGTGTAGGAGGGAGATCTTGACACCATCTTTGTGAAGTTCTCTGGCTTTGCAAGGCTGAGAGGGGTCCCTTGGAACTGTTCCGTACTAAATTTACGGCTTTTGCAGTTCATGTACTGATGCTGTTCTGTAGGTGGAGAAGGAGCGTGATAAGGAGGTGAGCGATGATGAGGCTGAGGAAAAGGAAGAGGAAAAAGAAGAGAAGGAGGAAAAGACAGAAGATAAACCAGAGATTGAGGATGTTGGTTCTGATGAAGAAGAAGAGAAGAAGGATGGAGATAAGAAGAAAAAGAAGAAGATTAAGGAGAAGTACATTGATCAGGAGGAGCTCAACAAGACCAAGCCCATTTGGACCAGGAACCCAGATGACATAACCAATGAGGAATATGGAGAATTCTACAAGAGCCTGACTAATGACTGGGAAGACCACCTGGCTGTCAAAGTAAGTTCTTTTCTGGATACACAGCTATAGCTGTTGTATATTAGATACCTGAATTATAACATCTACCACAGAAGCTAGAAAGTCACTTAACATGCTGCTGAACTGTGGTCCATTGTGCATTGGTGTTCATAATCTGGATCAAACTGTGGTTAGGAAGTGCAGGTGCCTTCCCAGTTCATAGTTTATAGTTACCATCTAATTAAATTAAAAATAGGTTGCATATAAATACAAAAATGCTCAGGTTTGTAATTCATAATTGGAAAGGTTTTGTGCTTTTAAGTTTGATGGTGGGAAGTGCTATAAGAATACATTTGCTTTCTAAATTTCAGTGTGCTGTATAAGGAGCTGAATGTGTTCTGAATTGGTCTGCTGACCTTAAAACTTCCCACTAATTAAATGTCTGTCTGAGGAAAGTGCTTGTTCCTGACCAGTGTCTCAGCTGCTCTGTTAATCTAATCTCTGGTCACAGTTTGTGTTCTGCATTTGAAGAGCTGTTAAGCTGTTATCAGAGTGGAACCATGCAAATGGATTAAAACAATCATCTTGCTTTCTCACAGCACTTCTCTGTGGAAGGACAGCTGGAATTCAGGGCTCTCCTGTTTGTCCCACGGCGTGCACCCTTCGATCTGTTTGAAAACAGGAAGAAGAAGAACAATATCAAACTGTATGTGCGCAGAGTTTTCATCATGGACAACTGTGAGGAGCTGATCCCTGAATATCTGAGTGAGTATAATTCTGGGGACAGTGTTCCCTAAAAAGTTACAACAGCTTAGCTATTCTGTAGTTTCATTTTGCATGTAAAGAAAATTGGAAGGGAGATGACTTTAGTTGTAAACAGCTCTGCTGAGCAGTTAAAAGTACTGGTTAGTTCATGTTTCCTGGAGTTCTGTAGAAACAAATTTCTAATGGGCAGAGCTACCTGTAGGTAGAGTGACTGGTGATACTTGTTTGAGACTAACAAAGGTGTTTCTGTTGTTCTGCAGATTTCATGAGGGGTGTGGTAGACTCTGAGGATTTACCTCTGAACATTTCTCGTGAGATGCTGCAGCAAAGCAAGATCCTGAAAGTGATCCGGAAGAACTTGGTGAAGAAGTGCTTGGAACTCTTCACTGAGCTGGCTGAAGACAAGGAGAACTACAAGAAGTTCTATGAGCAGTTCTCCAAGAACATCAAGGTTTGTGGTCTTTCTGCCAAACAGTGCTGATACTTGCAGATTGTTGCAGCTACTGCAGTACCACAGTTGAGCATTTACCTGAAGGAATCATTCAGTGATATTTTTTTTCCCCTCCTTGTTGTAGCTTGGCATCCATGAGGACTCGCAGAACCGCAAGAAGCTCTCAGAATTGCTGAGGTACTACACATCTGCCTCTGGTGATGAAATGGTTTCTCTGAAGGATTACTGCACTCGCATGAAGGAAAACCAGAAGCATGTCTACTACATTACTGGTGAGTTGGGGACTGAAATGATCCGAAATGCCCACACTGTATATAGGTTTACCTTCGGGGAGATACATAAATGCTGTTAGAGGGTTCCCTTGCTTGGCAGGAATGGAGGAAGTATTTTTTTTAACCTGGGATTCCAGGAAATGAATGTTTGCTTCCAAATCAGTTAATAGTATTGGATGTTGGAGTGTCAGTTTAAACAGCTTGAGTCTCTTCAGGCTGTTGTGTCCCTTTTTTTCCTGTGGTTGGGACATGGAGCACCACAGCTGTTGCACAGGCTCTGCAGAAACTGAACAAGCTGTTGTTTAGTGCTGAGGCTCATCTCTGGTGGTGTTTGTTGCAGGTGAAACAAAGGACCAGGTGGCCAACTCCGCTTTTGTGGAGCGTCTTCGCAAACATGGGCTGGAAGTGATCTACATGATTGAGCCTATTGATGAGTACTGTGTGCAGCAGCTGAAGGAATTCGAAGGCAAGACCCTGGTTTCTGTAACAAAAGAGGGTTTGGAGCTTCCAGAAGATGAGGAAGAGAAAAAGAAGCAGGAGGAGAAGAAAGCAAAGTTTGAAAATCTTTGCAAGATAATGAAAGATATCCTTGAAAAGAAAGTAGAAAAGGTAAAAGTAGTACTCTGTTCACCTGTGTGTAAAAGTGCAATCTGAAATGAATTTAGGGTAAATCAGTTGTACTTGTTGAAATGCTTAAGTGGCAAACTTGTGCTTTGTGTTCCCTCTGCAGGTTGTTGTGTCCAATCGTTTAGTCACTTCTCCCTGCTGCATTGTAACAAGTACGTATGGCTGGACTGCCAACATGGAGAGGATTATGAAAGCGCAGGCATTAAGGGACAACTCCACAATGGGATACATGGCCGCAAAGAAACACCTGGAGATCAATCCTGATCATTCCATCATTGAAACACTGAGGCAGAAAGCAGAGGCTGATAAGAATGACAAGTCTGTGAAGGATCTTGTCATCTTGCTGTATGAGACAGCACTCCTGTCCTCTGGCTTCAGCTTAGAAGACCCTCAGACACATGCCAACCGCATTTATAGAATGATCAAACTTGGGCTGGGTAAGTTCCCCAATCTGTCCTGGCTCCAGTGACCTTGGGGTGTATTGCCTTGTTGTGTGGAAAATGAACCCCTCAGGTGGCTGAAGTGTTGGAGAGATGCAAGGTTTGGGTTGTGCTGTCAGCATTAATGGGGTGTGTGTTTCCTGTACAGGCATTGATGAAGATGACACTGCTGCAGAAGAAGCCAGTCCAGCAGTGACTGAGGAGATGCCACCTCTTGAAGGAGATGATGACACATCACGCATGGAGGAGGTGGATTAAACCAGTTTACAGGAACTCATGAATGTTTCCTTGGCTAATATGAATAAGTTATATTTTGTATATTATGAATGTTACCTGCCAAAAAAAAATCTTTGACACTTTGTCTGCATTCCCTCTTTATATTTATTTTCAAAGATGTTATACCTTTATTTTTGTTACATTGCTTTTTCAGCTGATGTGAGATACAAATGCCATTGAGGGAATATTTTCTTTAACACTGTACAACCCTAAACAGGCAAGTAAGGAGTAGTTATTTTTGTCTGTATTAGCTGGTTGCAGGTGGCAGGGTTTTTGACTTATTCTTAATTGCCAGAAATGTGGAAAGAAGTAACGAAGATGGGAAGACATCAGGGTGTTCAAGTTTGTTTAGTGTTCTACAGCTCTTCACTCTTTAAGTGTCTAACATACAGTACCTAGTAACTAGGTATCTAGGAGAGCTGAATCTTTTGGGGAAGCTTTAATCCTTTGCTCCTAACAAGGTCTTGATGTTTAAAGTTGTTTTTTATACTGTTCAAGGATTCTGGATTGCACTCTACCATAGAATAGAATCCACTGTAAATCTCTATTGTGACTTATGCAACTCTGCATGTACAGTTCCAACCTAGAACTGTAAGAATAAAAGTGTTAAGAATTGAGCTGTGTCATTGACTTGTTTGTTTGTACTGAAATAAAATTGTTCTGCCCATGTGAGTTGCTGCTCTGGATCCTGAGCTCCAGCTGCTGTTGTCCCCTATGTCTAATTAATAGGGTCTGCTTTTGATGCCACTACAAACTCGTGCCACACCAGAAGGAGAAAGGTCTCTGGAAAAGTTATTTTCTCCAAGTTGGGATATAATGGATGTGGGTGTTTCAGTTGTCCTGAAGTCAGGGTGGAGGGAGCTGTAACCCCATTGTTTGGTGCTGCTCAGAGGTGATCAAGAGCTTTTACCTGAGAAAATGTCAGTTACACAATCACACAGCCTGCCAGGGAAATACTTGGTTCTGCTGTGTTCTGAATTCCTTGGCATTTGCCTTGGAGTAGCAAAGGATTCTTGGTAAGCAGCTCCCTTCACCTGCTTGCCCTTGGTGCCTGTTGGGTGCCCTTCCATTGATTAAAGCAGATTCTGTTTGGTATTCACAATGGCTTAAATTCAATGAACTAATTTGAGAGGAGGGAGGGGTTTAAGGGCAAATTCTGACCGTCTTGGTCTGCTGCTGTCCTGTGCCCATCTGTTCTGATCTGTGATACAGGAGCTCCCAGTGTGAAATAACTCACGTATATATGGCAGTGGTGTGCTGGTGTTCTTTCTGCAGTACGATGAAAGGGTGGAGTTTCTGGTGCTAAGTGTTTCTACAGGTACCTAAACTCGGTTTCCTGCAAACTAATTCAAAGCAAGTTGCACAAGTTGTGGCTTTGTAAGATCTTAATGTCTAAAGCAGCACTTGGAGGGCAGGGAGAGGCCAATCCCTGTTTTGTACATAGGCTGGAGCAGTGGATACACTGCAACCTGGGGAATTCAAGCTGGTGTTCCTGTATGTCAGTTCACCAGGCTGAGGTGATTTTGTGGTTCCAAATCTGAATTCCTTTTGAAGATGGGGTATGAAAATCAGCTCCTTCAATGCTACTTACACAAGTGCTGAAGGGTGGATGTGTGTGTAACAAGTGGGACACTTGTCTTCCACACCTCGCATTCTGTATCATGACATGAAATGTTCAAAATAATTTCAAATTATGGTTACCTCAGAAAAGTCTGCAGAAGAGACTGGTGCCTGCATGTCAGTGAAAGAAGCATTGTCTTGTCAAAGCAAGGACATCATTCCTTGCACAATGAGGCAGGAGCCGCCTGGGGCCTGTGTGAGATGTACTTTGAACTGAAGTGTCCCTGTGCCTGAGCAGGAGCTGCTTTTGTTCACCCTGGGTGCGATGTCCCTTCGTTCCATCACCTCCCCTCACAGTGATGGATAACTGCTGGGATAACAAACACAGCAGATGCAGAAAGGGAGTGTCTGATGTGTGCACAGTATTGATTCAGTTTGGTGTGTGGGTGACAGAAGCAATGATCAGGAGGAAAAGGCTTCAGTGTTGGAAGTTATCAGGAGAGCAGACTACAGCAAGCTTTAGGTTACTGCTTCAAAACCTCAGTGTCAAAAAATCTGATTCAGTAGTATTGTATCAAAGCTAAGGGAGATTCTAAGGTATGTGTGACTTGTGACTAAAATCTATTATACCTGATCTTCCATAATGTGTAAAAAATGGTGAAAATATCTTCCAGTTAGTAACACTGGGATTTAAAATTTACAGTGACAGTGCTAAAGATGTTTCCACTTGGTCAGGGATGGCACAAGTCTTAACCTCTTGTAAACTAATTTATCTCTAAGAGAATAATTCAGGTGAAACTTGCAGGTTATCTCCAAGTATTTCTTGCCCTGAGGATGTGTTGGGTGTTTTTGAGTCATTCCCTGCATTACACTTAGCAGCCAGACCATAAGAAACCTGGACTCAGGGGAAATCAGAGCTTGCTGGGGCTGGCACAAGTTGTGTGTGGGGCCAAGAGTGAGAGGAGAGGCAGAGCACGGAGCAGTGATGGGAAATGATGGGAGTGAACCCTGCAGCCAGCGTTGCTGCACCCCTGTGACCCTCGGGCCACCTCCTGGTTCACCCTGCAGCCCCAGGGCTCAGCGATGGTGTCACCTGTGAGCTCTGGGGAAGGACACCCGAGATCTCCCTTGGAATTCTGTGGTGTGACCGTAACTGCTGCCTGGCCCGCCCCGAAGGGCTGGGAGCCGGTGCGCTGTGGGAGCCCCGGGCTGCGCTCGCCCTGGCAGCCACCATCTCACCTGCAGCCCCTCGCAGAACAACCCATCCATGGAGCCCGGGGCCTTGTTCCTAACAGCTGCTGCCTGTAAAGAATCCGTAGTTAATTTGGGGCAGGCTTTTGTGGGAATAAGGACTCCCAGCCCTGTATTTGGGGGAAGCACGGTGATCATTTGTGCTCATTCAGCTCAGCTGGTGCTGCAGGCACTAACAGCCTCCGGAGCTCACTTCAGTGGTGGGACAAGCTGTGGGGTGTTGAGTGAGGTTCTTGGTTGCTGTGTTTTGAAAATGGTTGGATATTCTGAAGAGAGGGAGTAATCATGAGATGGTTTTAGCCTGGGTAGAGAGCGTAAGGATATAAAAAGGCAAGTGTCTGGGAAGAAAAGAGGTATCCTCACTGGGACTTGTTCCTGGTGCCTTTTCAGAGCAACAACCCACTGCTGGCTTTAGAGTCAGATGTTTGTTTTGCTGAGGTTTTTATACAGTGGTACCTTCTGCACTGTGCAGAAAGATGCAAGAAAGCCAGCTAGGGAGGAGATAAAAGGAATTTTATTTGGAAAAAAAAGTAAAAATAGTTCCTTGTTTCCTATAAAAATAACGAGAAGAAAGAGAATGAAGATGTGGCTTTTAAGGGGTCAAATCAGTTCTGCTTTCTTGTGAAAAACAGACCTGATCTGTAGTAACTCTGAAAAAAATACTGTTCCTGGTATTTAAAAACAGTAAAATTGCTGTGCTGGATTGGAAGTGATTAAGAAGGATGCTCAGAAAGCTTTGTGTGTCCAGCTACAACTGTCCCTCTGCTACAGGGGAGATCATCTGCTCCAGCAAATCACAGGAAGAAACATCTTTGGTCAGCTTTGGTCAGCTTTGGTCACCTTGGCTGCCTCTGGAGGGATGAGGGGCTTCCCCTGGACTGCTGACTCTTCTGCCAGCCTGAGGGTCCCGTGAAGGAAATGCGGCTCCAGAAAATCAATGGGTGAGAGCACAGGGGAAGGGTCACATCTCTGGCCACCAGGCCTTGTGAGCCGGATGTGTGTGCATATGTGTGCTTTTAAATATATATATATAATATATACATGGGTGTGTGTGTGTGTTTTATGTGCACACTTGGGCGAAATGTAGTGACTAAAGGAGTGCAGGCCCCATACAGCGCTGCTGCAGAGGAGCATGGGGGTGGGGGTTTCACTCCAGAGTTTTCTCGCTTTCTCGCTTCATTCCCTCTTTTTGGAGGGAGCAGCTCTCCAGGTGGAGGAGGTTGAGCAGGGCCGGTGTGAGGGTGCAGGTGCGGGCCCAGCCCATAAAACTGCGGCGGCGGGAGGGGCTGGCACCGGGATGGCCTCGGCTGGGAAGAGGCAGCGGCGGAGGAAGAGGCGGGAGGCTGGGAAGGCCATGGAGGGTATGGAAGGGGGGAGCGGGTGAGTGAGTGTACAGAAAATGAATTTTGGGAGTGGGGAACCAGAACCAGAGGGCTGGCTTATGGCACAGCTTTGCATTTATCCCTCTCTAGTCTGGTTGGATATCTTGAGCACAAATGCCTCTTTAAGGATTCAGAAAACTTGTAGTGCCTAAAAGGAAAAAAAAAAAACAAACAACCAAAAAACAAAACAAACACCCAAAGCCCTCTATGGGTCTGCTATAAGCTCCTTTAAAAGAAGTTACATTTTCCTAATGCTCCATGAAGGACCAATGAATGAAGTCTTTTTGTGGTAGAAGACAGTGGCTGCTTCCTACTTATTTTTAAACAAGAAGTTGCCTTTGATTGAGAGCTTAACACAGACTGTGTGAAGGACTCATCAACTTTTCTAGCATAAAGGGAGTAGCCATGTCTGGGCATTTTATCTCAGAGGTTTTCTCTAATGTGCTCTCCTACCCCTTTACCTGTTTCAGTAGATGCTCAGGAAAAGGAGGATGGTGTTAAAAGCCCAGACTGCGTAGAAAGACTGGCACGAAAATACATGGTAATTTTCTAATTGCTGCTTCTCTACCTCCCTATTAAAATACAATTCAGAAAGTGTTGGTTTGCCCTTGGCCTGATAGAACAGCCGGCTGGGGTGGAAAAGAGTGCATGAAGAACAGGTGTGGATGAAATAATTTAAATGGGAGGGATGGAGGCAACTCCACTTCAGTCCTACCCCTGGGAACTAGGGGAGCTGTTTGTTTGTCTCTTTCTAACCAAGAGCTTTAGAAGAAATGAGGATGTTTTTGGTCATTCATTTGCAGTTACATATCTGAGCTGTAGGGCCACCAAATGCAAACAAACAAACAGAGCCACAGTGCAAACTAAAAAATGTTTTGTAAAATTACTCAAGAACCTGGAGTAACCATTCTTAGCAAGTGTGAGGCATGCTCTGGACTGCTTCCCTTTGTGTTTTTGGGGGTGAGGAGTGATGAGAGAGGCTTCTATTTTCCCCTTATGGCTCACTTGTACAACCCAACCAGTACCACAGCTGTGGGATATTTGGAAAGACAAGCTGGCTTCAGATGGGGAAGCTTTGGAGAAACTTAGCACCTACAGATGGTACTAGAACTTCAGCTTCAGCCTGAAGCTGCAGTAGCTTCTGCTTTGAGTGGCATTTCTCTCCCTTCCTCCTCTGCAGCAGAAGTGCACAATGGAGTCAAGCACAGAGTCTGAGTCTGAATCCAGGGCAGAGGTAAGGACTGACTCTGAAGTGTTCTATGCTGATGTGATTCCCTGTATCCAACTCTTTCTTCAGCCTCAATAGGGAGCATCCAAGGAATGTTGTAGGGTTGTTGATTTTGCAACTGGAAAAAAAACCCAAACCAACCCAATACTACTCTTTCCATCAGGTTCTTTCTTACAACTGTTACTGGCTTTAGGAAAGTTGATTTTAGGGGCATGGGGCAGGAAAGAGACAGTGTTTTAGGCAGAAAAATTCTTAGAAAGTGCTGACCTGGCTGTTGCTGGTGGTTAACTTTCAGCAGCTCTGATCCAGTGGAATTTCTACAGCTCTGGGTGGAGACCTTCCACCTTCTGGCTGTCCGTTTTGGAGGAGATTAAGAGCAACTCTGTTGCTATGGCAGTTAGTTATGGATATTAGTAACTTCTTGAACTTTGTTCTGTCAAACCAGTGTGTTTAGTGCTGATGAAAAAAGACCTGATGCTGGAGTGGACAACAAGATACTTAATTTGGAGGTAAAACTCTGGAATTGATGCTCACTGTTGGTCCATGTGAATCATGGTGCTTTGTGACTTGGAGAAGCTGCCTGCCAGGAATCTTCCATCACTTCACCTTCCAGAAGGGTCAGGGCAAGGCTGGAGTTGTCTGTGTTCCCCTGAGAAGCTCAGCTGTGTGATGGCTGGGCAGGGGGGATGGGGGCTTGCACCAGTCCCAGCCTGAGCAAAGAGCTGGCTGCTCTGAGGGTGCTGAGGCAGGTGCCAGGACTGGGGGTTTCTGTGCTCTTTGGAGAAGCAGAAGGGCTTTGGGGGCTGTCTCTGTCCTTGAAGCAGCACAGGGTCACAAACGGGCTGGACGTGAGCTCTGCTGATAAAGCCCTCGGTTTCCTTTTGAGCCCAGGTTCCTGAGCCCTGCTTTGTCTCAGCTGTGCTCAGTTCTCCCCCTTCCCAGTGGAAGCAGCAGGGCACTGACTGGCAGTGTGTTCTCTGAGCACCTGCTGTGCATCCTTTCAGGAAGAACTTTCCCACCTTCCTTGCTGTTAACTTCTTTCCCTTCGTGAGACTTGGTACCTTGGGTTTTGCTTTCTAAAGAGAGTCTCCCTACATGGCTTTTTTAAAAAAATATTAATAGACCCAGAATCTCAGTGCTATTTTGGGATTTCAAATCATCCCTATGAGAAAGGACAAAAAGGGACTTGAGTGGGAGGGAAGCTCTCTGAACTCTAAATTGTATCCTGACTACTATTAAGTGCTGTTTTGGTTTACTTTTCTGGTGGTATGTAATTACTCATTGTTCTCTTTAGTGCAATGCTTTAAGACTTACCGTAGTTCTATTTTAGGTTAACTTTACGAAACTTTTAAAAGTTAGACTGAAACACACTCTTTATTGTCTTTTAGCAATGTGACAATCTGGCTTCCTCTTCTCTAGGATTTCCACCTACTGTTTTTAGTTTGGTAACTTAGGGAAAGTGCCTATAAACCTTTGTTAATTCTCTTCAATAGGTTGTGCCTAGCCCGCTTGCTGGAGGACTCAAGAAAGCAAAGGAATCCAGGGGACAACAAGTAGGTTTTGGTATTACACAGTTCTTGGTGTAGCATCCAAAAACTAAAATAGAGGTCGGAGTGTGTGGATAAACAGAAAAGCTTCCACAGTAAGTCTGTGGCTTAGGCTGAAAGGGATTTTAAAGTCCATTGTATGGTACATCTTGTTTGGTTTGTTTCTTTTAAGGACAAATAATCATGAACCATGTTTAGAGATGTTTATTTTAGTTTTTAGATCCTTATGACGGTGATTCAGAAGATGAATCTGTTCACACTGACTGTGGTATAAAGGATGCACCACGGACAAACAGTGCCTCAAAAGCAACGCCTTTGGAGGATGTTGGTACTTCAGAAGATGAGGAATCCTTCCCTAACCCTCCAAATGGCAGTGAAATTTGTGCAGTAAATGACTGTGGAGCAGCCGTGGCGCTTCCTGGGCTGCAGAAGCACCTGCTGCAGTCACCTGAGCCGCCCCCAGCCCCGGGAGCGCTCACCCCCGCGGGGCTGACCCCGGACCCCGCCTCACCGATGGCTGTTAACCCTTCAGTGCCCGCGGACCTGCCTGCAACCCCCGCTGGCCCTGCTCCACAGCCCCTGCTGGCAGCTCGCTGTGGTGGCACAATGGCCAAGCAGACCATTCTTAAAAGAAAGCACGGGATTCCTGCTCCAGAGGATGCTAGTGAAAAAATAAAGAAATTCCGTGCAGCTTAATCTAAGGGATGAGTAAATCACTGGACAAACTGTTCTGAAGGATCATTCTGGTAGATTTCTTTTGCAGAGTGTACCTGAGCTAAATAGGCTGCCTCAGGCCTGTTACAATGCACTGCACTGTACAGTAAGCTCTGAGATCCACCTAAAAAATGGAATCAAATCTCCTCCGGAAGCACCAGCCCCAGCTCCTGCGTGCAGTACCTGGAGGCAGCTGCTCAGTTTCAGTGTAATTTCACCAACAGTGACAAGGGTTTGTGGAGGAGGGAAAGAAGGATGACCCCTTGGCTGCAATTAGCTTCCAATAGCTACGGCTTGTCTGGTACCTGCTCTGTGTCATGTTTGGCTCTGGCTGTGTCTGACCTCCGAGTGGTGAATGATACAGGCTTGACTACCAACAGCTGAATTGCATCATGCTGAACTGACTGCAGCTACTGGCAACCCAGCATTTATTTTATCCTTCAAAGGGGGAGAAATCGTCTCCCTGCTGTTAACACAGCTGCTCCTACCCTGTTTGGCCAATGTTTTGGGCAGTTTCTGTGTAGCTGCCAGACCAGTGTTTACAATGTGATGTGCAATACGTTAGCTCAGAGCTTCTTGGTGAAAGCAACCATTCAGGAGCTGCAGGAATGGTGCCCACAGATGGGAGGCCAGTTAGGGAACAAAAACTGTCTCTGATCTCCCTCTCCTGTATGGTAATTTAATCAGGTTTAGGATCTGAGTAGTCCATTTGTATGGGAGGGGAAATACTAACTATAAAAATATAATGATGGCTTGAAAGATGTTAGCACCAGCAACTTGTGAAAGCATTTGTTTTGTACAACTGGCAGAAATTTTGAGCTTCCAGTTTCTTTCATAAGATGGAAAGCCACTCAAAATATTGTTTAACTGCTAGCATTGCACCCTTCCACCTGTGTATTTATTTTATTAAAGCAACTTTTCTTTCATCCTTATTCCCCCAGCTGGATGTGGTTTTTAATGTGGTTTAACAGTAAGTTTCAGAGGCCTTTGCCCCAAGACAGAAGCTACTGTGGTTGCCCCTTGACTTGTCCAGAGGCAAAGATTGCTCCAGTGAAACCTGGAGTTCATTGAAACAGGAAGTTCATTGAAAAAACTCCCACCAACCAACCACTTGCAGCTACAGATTTGTGTGTACTGCAACTAGGTACCAGCTCTGTTTGGAATGAAGACTTGAGAAAAGCTTAAGAATACAACATTGTCACACAGCCAAGCCCCTCCTTTTAAGTCCTATTAGACACCCTAGCTCTCAGCCCCATCAGCTCAATAAAACTGCATCCCCTGACTTTCAAACTGCAGCCAAATACCCTAAAGAGGATTTCAGTTAAAGCAGCTGTTCCACACAGCATGGAAAAAACATGACAGGAGAGGATTAAGTGGAAAGGTAAACCACTTACCTGGACAGTATCTACTCATTGGAATATGTTTATTCACTATGAGAATCCAGCTGTGGATTAACTTGTGAACTGAAATTGCACCTTTTATTAACTCAGGCTTAATGCAGAGGTTAACATAAAAGAGCTGAAGAGTTTGGGAAGCTCAAGCTCTAGGCTCTGGGATACTTGAGACTTGATCTCCCCATCAGGTGGAACTGGTTTAGGCAGTTTTAAGTGGTACCACAGCCCAGGTCTGTGAGCTGTGCACAAACAGCACCTGCTGAAAAGCAGTGCATGTTCAGTGGAGCTGCCACCAGCCAGCTCTGGATTTAAGCTAATACTTTATACTGCTAGCAGGAGGTGCTTTTTTCTGTACAATGTAAGTGAAATGATGCTGGAGGCAGTGATACCAGTTCCAGACTTATTCTAGTACTGGAAAGCAAAGTCTCTCACAAAGGCTGAAATAAAGCAAAGGCATTATAGTTACAACTCATCTTGGAACACAATGCATGCAGTTCTCTGTTCCTCACAACTGGGTCAGAACTGCCCAAAGATTACATGGTTCACTGGTCTGGGATTCACACTTTGTAAGGTAACAAAACCAGCCAGGACACTTCAATCTCAGGGATTAATTTAGCAAAACAGTAAGGAGAGGGCAGACAGCAGTTTTGTTTTAGTAAACAGCAAGCATTAACCAAAACAAGTATGTGAGGCAGGCTGAGATAGCAATTTTTCCTCCACCACAGGCTTGTACTATAGAACTCCTTATCACAGAAAAATACTCGAGCTGATGAAAGTCAGTGCTTTTCTATGACCAAGCACTGCAGGAAGGGGCTCTCAAGGTTTCTCTTTTGAGATTAGAAAGCTGTGTACCTGTGTTCTTCATACACATCTTTCAACACTGGACTTTAGCCACTGTCAGAGAGGATGGTCAGAAAGGCAGAAATGCTCAGCCAACGAATTCAGGATGAGAAAAAGCAAGCAAATGCCCAAACCATTACAGCAACCCAAGCAATTAGTAGGAACTCTCAGCTTCCCTAGTTTAGTAAGTCACATGTGAGAGTCTCAAATAATATTGTAACTCCTCATGTAACCACTTAATAGCCTCCTCTCAGGTTACTGAGACATGAATCTGGACACACATTTCACCATAAAAGGAGTTTGAGAAAGAGGAAGCTCTGTGGCCAGTAGGACAAGATTAGTTCAGGAAGCTCCAGCTTCTGAATGTATTGCAGCAGGTTACTTCAAGTAAGACCCAGTCCATTGCAAGTAATAATGCAATGGCCTGAATTATCCCAGCAGATATCAGGCTTTGTGTCTTACTGCACTACAGATTAACATTCCAAGATTCCTCTTACTGGAGGTTAGCTTGAAGAGTTAGTTACTCTCTGAAAAGATCATGGGTACAGGTTTTCTAGACCAAAACCATCACTAAGAATTAGATTAACAGAACCAGACAGTCAAAATTTTTGCTATATATTTTATTCAATATAACATAATCCATCAAATATCACATCTACCAGTAACCATCTAAAAATCTCGTTCAATTTTCCTTCAAATAAATCTCTCTGGCCTATCAGCTTCCCAATGCACCATTGCCTTGCCAGCCAACTTGACACAAATCCATCTGCTAACCTACCCTGATTACAAAAGTACAGGTGAGCACTACACAGAAGACTGACACTTCTTATAGCATTAACCAGTGAAAATAAATTTGTTCACTCAGTGCAGAGAACTGCAACACCACGCTCATAGAAGCTGCGGGGATCTTCCTTGGTGGCTATTTCAAAGTCAACGGTGAAAATCAGATCAGCACGAGTGAAGTTCAGATAAACTGGTAAAGTGACCTGGGGAAAAACATGGATATAGGAGAGTTCTATAAGACAGCTGAAGGGTGTCACAGGTTCTGTAACTCTATATGGTACCAATGAGATGGGAATTTAGTCTCAGATAACACA
This sequence comes from Aegithalos caudatus, assembly GCA_013389925.1. Lineage (NCBI taxonomy): Eukaryota > Metazoa > Chordata > Aves > Passeriformes > Aegithalidae > Aegithalos > Aegithalos caudatus. The sequence goes on from WEIU01018195.1 coordinate 1,169,411, forward strand.
GTACTCAAAATATGAGAAAAAACCCCCATGACCTAAGAAATTCAGATGCTGCTATAGGTATAAATTTGAGTTTTGACTTGAACAGCATTTTTGGATGCCCTTCCTTTTTATCTATTGACAAAGGAGAGACATGGTCAGCACTTGGTCTGTTTGATGCTAGTCCCAAAATCAGATGCCAACTGACACCAAGTGTAATTAGAGAACACCAATTTGATTTTTTGTGCCCAGTACAAGTATCCATACAGCCTTAGAAAAAAATTGCTAGGGATATCTAAATATTTTCATCAATACTTACAACATTTGCTTTTTTATCAGCATTTGTCTGCTTGATCCAGCGAAGCTGTGTAATGGGCAGGACAGTTGAAATAGCATTTGAAAGCGACAGCTTGTTGTTACTGCATGTAGCTCCCTGAAGCTTCAGGCCTGCAAATTGCAATACAGTTTAGAGTTCTAAGAGCTTTCATACATCCAAAGGCTGTCTGCCTCTGTATCATTTAAGGGCTAAGTCCACTAAATGACAAGTATTTCGTATTGCAAAATGAGGAGGTTATAGGTGATACACTATGCAATACCATTTCAATATATAATGACCTCAGTCTTGAGATTTATTAGCATTGTAAGTACTTCCTTAATAACTAACATCAAACTAATCTGAAAATACTTTCAGAAAGTGTGTATTAACTTCTGCAAGAACAGCATCTTTTTCATTTGACACAGCACATTTAACACCAGAAGCTCCTTCCTTCAGCTAAGTTTACCTGTGACTCCAAAGCTGCAGGCATCCAGGACTGCGTTCTGGGTAGTTGTAACATTGACCTCAAGACAGAGTTCTTCAAGGGACCAGCTGTTTGCTTGGGCAACATATTGTCTTGTAGCAGTAATGTATGCCTCCGGTACAAACAGGCCACCCAGGCACACATGGATGTTCTATTTAAGAGGGAAAAATATAGGGAAAAAATATTTCAGCTGCAGTATTAATTAATGACTATTAGAAATACTTCAGTAATCTATTTACCCATAAATGTTCCTGCTACTACTGGAACACAGTGTAAGTGCTAAGAAGGTTTTTGCTCTAAAGCTTTGTCTCCTGTTGTTTCACAGTACTAATGCTCCCTCTGATCTCTGTGCAGTTAGCTTGCTAAGCCTCATCACGCTGTGATCAGGAGATGCTCAGCAGTATTTAGACATTTCAAAGGACATTAACTCAAGTTCATGGACTGAGGAGCTATTTAGAAGTCCTGATGTGAAGACTCCAGGAAACAGTTACACAGCTCCACCAATAACCTTGAGAAGTCAGCACAAGGTACCTTCAGTTCTTTTGCTCCACCAGATGCAGCTGCCTGGGAAATATTCTGGAGCTGTTTAATGCGCTCACTGAAGTCAGACACCCACTGGATAACAGTCATACCAGCTGGCACTGTGTAATGAGACCAGCTACGAGGCAAAATACCTACAAAGATGGGATTAGAATTAAATTTTGTTCATATACAGGCTGAAATGACACACTATATTGAAACTTTGAAGACTTGGACTGGAATATTAACCTCTATTTTAAAAAGCCCTTCAGTAAGTGAGAGCACTTTCAAAGATTACAGAGCAAATGGCCTCCAGGTCTACTCTGTATTTAAAATGCCACACACTTACAGACACCCTTCAAGAGCAGCTGCAGTTACACACAGCTATTTACTGCAAGATCTAATCTTCAACTCCCCAGGAAGATTTGAGTTCTTTACAAGAAACTGAAGAGGTCAAGTATCTGTGTTTCAGAAAATGCTTTTGTTCAAATCACCATGTATTACAACATGCAGCGTGTCTGTGAAAATTCCACATGTATGTATAACCTTTAAACAAAAATTCAGAGAACTTGAATATTTTCTAGGAGATTTTATAGGACCAATACTATTCATTTGGTGGTATAAATAACTTTGTTCTGTCCCAAGTCAGAAATTGAGAGAATTTAGTAAGATTTCAGCCTAGAAATTAAGCTGCTAATATAAATTGTTCAAAAAACCTAATAATATTACAATCATATCCTAACTATTATATTATTATTATAGCCTAATTATTAGGCTATTATCAACCTCAACTTGAAATCTCATACCAAGCCAATGGGAATTTTATGATCAACTTTTACTTGTGTAAAATGGCAAAGTCTATCCACATTTTTCTACCTTTTTTTTTTTAGCTGCTGACCACAGCAGCCTCTTACAGAGTGCATGAAGCAAAGGGAGCCCTGGGAGATGCTGGTTTGAATTCCCATACCTTTCACCAGCTCATTTATCAGAGTACGCAAATAGTTGGTTTGTTTCTTCTTCCCTTCGCACACTTGAACCACATCTGCCAGGTCCTGACGAACATCCTGGAGCAGCTTAGCTCCCATTTTCACCTCTCTCTCAAAGAACCGGAACAAAGGATCCTGATGGTCAAAACATTCAGAGTAAGCTGCAGGTCAAAGTTCTTGCTGCAAAACTGCTATGACAAACAACCCCCAAATTCTGGGTGGACAGAGCAGTGACACTGTGACTACAAGCATTGAACATGAAGATGCAGCCTGTGGTGCAGAAACTGTTTCTCTCCCTTGGAGAAGCAAGAAAGTAGAAATCACAGTTGAAGAATTAATGTAGGCTGCCTGGCTAGACTGTTTGCATTGTATTTCTTCAAATACTACCCAAAAGACACAAACCAGGTTTTAGGAACATGTCAAGAAACCCAGCAGGTCATTACATGGCCGAGGCACTCAAAATTAGCATCAATACAAGTTCCATTGACCCATCATGAGTGTAATTGGTACTTGCAATCACAATGCACCTGAACTTGTGCTTTTCCTATGCCCACGTTAAATAAAACATAATTCTTACTTTAATGTTTTCCACAGTCCTCTTCAGATGGTTTAGAGTTTGTGGGATAAGGTGAAGCCAGTTAGAGGCTGTGGTATGCAGTGTTCTCATCCAGGCTGGGCGTCCATCTGATGTAGAATCAGTTCTTGTCTTCTTCTCAGTTTCTGCATAAGCCAGATCGTCCTCATCCTCCAGCATCTGCATTTTCAGCATTTTACTGATCATATCTATGCCTAAACCAGAAGATTTGCTGTTAGAGAAGCAGTGGCATCAAGATTAAAACATCCTACTACATGCAAGAACCAGGACTTTCCATTATTCCTAGTCCAGACCTAGGATTCAGAACTGCCCAGCTGTAGGTGGCTCCACAAGCTGACAATAAAGCTTTCCAGATCAGGATAGGAGCTTGCCATCTGGAGTATTAAATGTAACTGGCTTTTTTGGTTCCCAGGCTCCTGGTCAGTTTTTGGACTACTCAAAAACCAATTATGCTGAGGGAGAGGGAGAAAGTTATCGACTCTTAAGCAAAATTTGTACTTCTCTTCCGCTTCTTAGTTAAAAATGATGACCTGGTAACCTATGGAAGACATTGCTGAAGTTCTGGACTTACCCTGTGTGGTGAGAAGAACTTTCTCTGCATTATTTGGCAGTCCCAGCCACGATGGTGTTTGTGTATCTGGGAGCATCTCAACCCACTGCACAAACTCTTCACGCCTGCAAGGCAGAGTTTTAATATTCATTAAAGGGTTTCCCCTGCTAGAATGCCAAGGTAATGCTTTACCTGAGACACAGGTTTACACAGCACAGAAATACAGGTTATGTGCTTGGTTTGTTGTTTTAACTTGGGTGCAGTTTTCTATTTTAAAAAAAATTGTATATAAGAGATCAGGACAAGGAAAAAATGATTACCTGATTCCATCTGGCATCTGAATATCTTTGTGTCCATCAACTTTGCAAGCCAGCTTGAATTCACTGTCAAAACTTAAGGTAGTGAACAGACGTTCCAAGAAAGTGTTTAACAAACGCTGATCAAATTCATTATCGATACGACCTCCATAGATAGACTGGGCCATCAGTGTCTTCAGTGCAGACCAGGGAATCTTATCAGGGGAAATGTTTTGGCGACCCTAAAATTAGCAGGAAACAATTGTTGAATTGCCAACATGTTTTTTGTGCCTACTCATTTAACTTCCTTAATTTTTCCAGAACAGACTATTTCAGTGAAGATCCAAAGTAATCTGCTACCTGTGCCTATGTAAACAACAGTACTTGCCTTTGCTGTATCATCCAGCCAGGTATCCACTGTGTCACAGGCAGATCTCAGGTCAGATTCTCCAAACTCGTACTTCTTGGACCAACCCAAGGGAGCATAGCGCAGGCGCTCTTGGATAATGGCATGGAACCAGGCAAGGAGGAAATATAAACGTGCACGCTCATTTGGAGACTAGAATTGGGGAGAAAAAACCCAACACAAAATCAAACAACTGGGACTCAAGTGAACTGATAAAACCAAAGCCTACTAAAAGTCTAGGAAGTATCAGATTTAATGCTAGATTGTTACTGAAACTGAATACATTCTACCAAGCAGAAAAAGCAAATACTACTTTATTGGCTGAGGAGAAAAAAAAACACTTCAGGTACAACTTAGTATCTGAGGTTTTATCATCTAAGGTAAGATTTCAACAAACATATTCTTCCATTTAGTTTCATCAAGACAAACCACCTTGCAAGCCTCACCTTGCACATCCTAGAAACTGGAATGCTGCTGAAGGTCCTCAGCATGTTTGCCTTTACACCAGGAGGAGGCTCAAACACGAAGATCCGGCCGGCACGTAACAAATTCACTGGCACCTAGAGAAAATCAATAAGCTCAAGTCCAGCTGCTTTAGCCTTCACTAAATTAAATCCCAGCACCATTTGCATTAGCTTCAAAACCTCATAGTGAGCACAGGATGTACTGCTTTTCTTTTGGAGGTTAGGGCAATCAGCAAAAGAACAGTATGAAGTTCATAGCTACAATGCAGTAATCAGAAAGCAAGGCTAATACCTGCCCTGACAGGTGTGTATTTTCCTTCTTTACTGCAGAAAGGCAATCATGAGAGAACCTTCCCTAGGGAGCAAACACTCTTAGGTCTACAAGCCACTTACTCTGCAGATAATCAAATTTTAAATCAGTGTTACCTTTGGATTAATCTCCATGGTAAGGAAGAGTCTGAAGCAAGCATGGGGTTGCAGGGAATGTAGTTTCTTTTCTAGTTGCATGAGCCAGCCAGGAGCCAGGTGAACGTTCTTCAGCATTACCCACCTGTGAATTTTTGAAACAGAACAAGTGCTTTTTAGTGAACAGCTTATGCATCCTGACTGTGATCATCACAAAGAATAACAGAATGTATCAATGCTACAGATTTTCCTCCCTGTTTTTAACTTGCCTTATAAATAGAATCAGTTACTAAGCACTGCAAATGGGTTTCTTCTACAACCTACTTCTCCTGAAAATATTTAAACAGAAGATATAAACAGATGCTATTACAAACTTAAATTCCTAAGACAGGCCTACTTTTTTGTTTTACTCACAGTTTTATCTTTTTAACCAATAGCTAATTTCCCCCTTTAACCTTTCTACTAGCAGTATCCTAGCTGAAAATGAAACTTACCTTCCAGACTTCACTGCTGTATTTATTGCTTTATCTGCTTGGTTAAACCCTTCAGCAGAACCTAAAACACAGAAAGGTTGCTAAATCTCTTACTGCTAATGATTTAATTTATGCTTAGATGTTGAAATAAGGTATGCTCTTACCAATAGCAATAGAAGTAATCTGTGTATTCTGCTCAGCTGCAAGGTCTTCAACATGACCACTGGCATCATAACCAGGCACTGAACACATCAGCACAGGGGTATTTGGTTTCACCTGTGCTCCAAGAAGTTGAAAAGGATATGAATCAATCACTAGGTAAGTATGAGAATGCAGAAAGCTCAGTTTCTTCCCATTATGTTACTCTTAGTTTTACTTAAAAAAAAAGAAAACCAATCCACTCCTCATACCAGAGAAAGGTAAGTGGAAGAAATATTCATTGGATAGCTTAACTCACTGTGGAACTCGATGCAAGGTGGCACTGAGCCTTTCAAAAACAAGTAGTTTACCTCTGTATCCACAATGTGTGTCAGATCTAAAGGCTGCTCCATAATGGACATGAAAGACTCTCCAAGATTTGTTGAAACAAAGGTATGAGCCATGGCCAGCAAGCGATCCGGACGGAAGGCCTGGATCAGAAGCAAGCGATGAATGGCCTGTCCAATGGGAGCTGGAAAGAGGAGACAGGATTAGATGGACAGGTAAGAAAACCATTCTCAACACCCTCCTCTCTTCAATTCTCCATTCAATTTCTCCCCATCTTGTTCTGAAGACTACGTATTTAAAAAGTTATTTATCCTTTTGGAAGATCTGATGCAACTTTTAAATGAAATTCTTATATTCTGTTTTCAGTTTGACAACTAAAAAAAATTAGCAGTTTCAGATGGTTTACAAAATCTACAGGCTAGAATTATTGACATGAGCGATTTTAATTTCCAGGGACAACAGATCTTTTCACATCTTCTCACTCACAAAATAATCTGCTCTTCTGCTAGACTTTGAAGATAACCTAGAGCTGCTTCAGCTAATGTCCCAGCAGCTTTAACAAGCAACTAGTAAATACAAACTTAGACTCCTTAATTTAGAAAGCTACAGGAATGAGCCTGGAATGATCAAAGACAGCAAACATTTCCTAAAGGTACCTTTCAGATGGGGGAGGAATTGAAGGGCAACAGTTACCCTCAAGTTCTCTTAAAAAATTAGCACTGGCAACTAATGTAGGAAGAGGTAAGACTTCATGCTTAGGTACAACTGCAGGTCTAAACACTCCACTAGACCAGCCCTGTCCTCAGAAAATCTGTCTTGGAGCTTTTTAGGGTATTGAGCTAACTCCAGACTGGCGCTGACTATTATGCAATTAATCTAATTCATGCTTGGTGGAAGACCAGATCACAGGTTAAGGTGCAGCAATCAAGTGTTAGTAACTACTGCTTAGAACCGTTTGCTTTAAAAAAACCCAGTGAAAACAAACAAACCTCCCCAAAAATGACAAAACAATCCAGAATCAAACCCACTAGACTTCAGGTTCTTATAAAATCCCAACTTTATGATTTTTCTCAACCATTAAGATCCAAAATTAAATTCTACTTTAGAATTGCTTTTAAAATCATAGTAACTGGTAAGATCAGTACAGTAGGACTGATATGGACAACAGTGCACCTTCACTTACTTGCAGGTTTTTCTTCAGTCCAAAGGTATGGTACAGTCTGTTCTGGGGAACTGCTATCCAGCCAGATACAGAATTGCTGTATTCAAAAAAAAAAAAAAAAAAAAAAAAAAAAAAAAAAAAAAAAAAAAGCAAAAACCCTGAAGTTGAGTTGCAAGATATCAGAAAAGTACAGCAAGGACATGTAAAACTCAAATTACACATTGTCTATTATCCTATCTTTATATGTGCCAAATCATTTCACTGATATGCCTCATTTCATTGATAGCCTCCAGCACCCCTGATTCTACAGATCTCTATCAAGTCCCAAGTTAAGCTATATGTAATTTTACCCCAGGCTGAATAGCTTGAGAAAAATTAGATGTAGTAAAGAGAATGCAACTTCTAATACAAAAATTAGGGCAAACCAAACAGGTACTATTTAAGATATGGCCATAATTTGTGACATACAGTTTCATAGTCAAGACAAAGACGTATTACTCTTTGAACACTTCAGTCATGAGAAGGTGCAGTGTTCAGCAGCTGAGTACTATCCAGACTGATTCCCCATAGGCATGTCCAAGAGCCCAGCAAAATGAAGTTATGTATGGCTGGGGCTGCTCCCCTCTACTGCATAATATCACTCAATAGTGATGTAGCAAAAGATATGCAGTGTCAAACTTTATGCTACCATAAGAACCAAAGCTGGTCAATCACAAAGAATGGTGAAACTGTTTCAGAATGATGAACAGTGCTGGTCTTTACAAGTTTCACAGCTGGGTTACAAAGGAAGTAAGAACATTCATTTCCACAACTACAGCTAGTTAATCTTTAGGACTTCCACTTCCACAGCAGGAGAGCTTACTTGTAACCATGAAGCTTTCCAAGAAGACACCTGAAAAGCTTAACAAGATAGTTCAGTGGAGAGACAGACCCTAGCCAACACTTACCTCATCAGCTTGAACTTTTGAAACAAGGTCCTTAAATGCAGGAAGGCAGCTCAGCCTCATCATTGCCTCTGTTTGCTCTACAGTCAAACCGTTGATTTTGGGGAGAGATGCAGTGTTTAGCACAATCTCCTTCCCTCTCAAGAAGTGCTGGAATTCTGCATCATATGTAGGCTCCCTAATGTAAAGGGAAAAGAAGACCTTAGCTGGATGCCTTCAAGACAACCCTCCCTTTTTCAGTTGAAGTGAAGCAAGCAAACAAACATTTACCCAATAGTGCCTTTCAGTTTGATCCGGGCCAACAACATGGCAAACGTTATGTGATCCTGGTGCAGCATGCCACGTGCCACTCGATTGAAGGCCACCTAGGAACAAAACAGAGTAGTAGTGTAAGAAGATTTGAACTCTGACCCTTCAAAAATTATTGAAGAATTACATTTGTTAATTAAAAAACTGAACCTGAAAGAGATCCTTTGTGATGATTGAGAGACGATGAGTATGGTCTGTAATTCCCTTCAGATTTGGGTTTTCATACAAGACATTGTGATAGATGTCCAAGAAAAACTGGAGGGAGTACTGGTACAGGAAATGTATCTGAAAGAGAAGAGAGTTTATTTTTTCTCTCCACAATCCTGCTGTTTGATAACCAACAGAGTAAGCCTACCAAACTGCAATATTGGGCAGTAAACACTCAAAGCTCCTGATAGGAAGAACTCAACCTACCTGTTTCAGTGACTCCATAGTAAAGTAGATACTGCTGCAAGCTGTAGAAAGAGGCAAGTACTGCTGGGAAACAGTCTCCACTTCTTGCATGACAATATCAGTCTCTTCTACTTTTCTGGTAACCTCTGCTGCCTCCTTCTTCAGGTTCTCAAGTGTAGTAATGATGGTGTCATCATCAAGGATACGTCCCTTCACTTCATTAAGTGCTTGTAGTAGGGATTTTTCCAACTGACGTAAGCGCAGCTGAAATTCACCTTAATTAGAAGGAAAAAAGGTCACATTGTACAGATATGTTAAAGAATTATGTGAATTGTATGTAGTTTGCCATTG
>WEIU01018197.1:4125-14519 GCA_013389925.1 Aegithalos caudatus
GGGAAGGGAAGGGAAGGGAAGGCACCTAAAACGACAACTCCCTCAAAAACAAAACAAAACAAAAAAAATCCACCAACCGAACACCAAAGCATTATGTTCTCATTTGTAAGAACTAATCGCTTTTTTCATTTTATTACATCCTTACCTTCCAATCAATTTACATCTCACTTATTTGTCACTGAAGCATTTTTTTCTCTTCCAACCTGCAAATGTGTTTTCAAGACATCCTCAATCTCTAATCTAAATATTCCCCTTATTACTTTTTTTCAGTAATCTTTATAATTTTTGTAATTTATGTATATGTACATAATTTCATACCAATTAAATTTACTATCAATTTATCCACCAACTCTTACTTCCTTTCATGCTTTTTTTAATTGTCTCATTTCTTTTAAAATATTTTTCATTAATAATCGCAAGTGTTTTTCAAGAAAACATTGCAGTTTGTGATATTTTTAAGGGCATACCTCATCAGAAGCTTCTGTGATTTTTTTCTTTCATTTCCCACACTGATATTTGTCATTTAAAGCTTCTTTATTTTCAGTTGTCTGTGTCTCATTTTATTTCTGCCTGGATTACTCATGGACAAATGCTCTAAGAACAGGACCCCACTGTTGTCCAGTGTTCATTGACTTCTTGTGAGCATGTTCTCCCTACTTTGCCACTGGTATCGCCTCTATGCAACACTGAAGATTGGGTAGCTTTGATAGCATCTTAAACGTGTGAAAATGTTTTATTTCTTTAAAACATCATCAGAGCTGTTCAAGAATAGTAAATGGCCATTTATAAACAAAGTGTTAATCCATTATCAAAACTAACAAAAATCTCATTATACAGTAATTAAGTCCAAGGTAATATGTCTTTGTTACTCTTCACCAAGGACTCCTTTTCTGACAGCAGTTACAATGAAAACCCAGCCAAAATTCATTGAGTTTTAATTAATAATGGGTTGTGAATCTGAAAGACAGTGAAAGTCTAAAAGCCAGTCTCCTATCCTATACATCAACAGCTTGACTTTTAAAATATTTTTTGGAACTTAATGTGTGCCAAAAATTAAAAAAAAAACCAACCTATTAGAACACACAAAAAAGAACTATTATTAAGCTATTATCAATGCAGCTCTGACTGAACAACTCACTGGTCTTTGATTGAGTGCCTTCTGCACCTGTGGAGCTACCTTCAAACCCTATATTGGAAAAAAAAAAAATTAATTAAAAAAAGGCAAAATTAATATTTTTAAAAGGCCAGAAAAAACCAGCCTGTAAGAAACACTCTAGTAAGGGAAAAAAGTAATATTTATTTTTACTAAAAAGCTTCTTAGCATTTGTAAGAACAGAGGGGGGAAAAATTATTTATATAAAGTTGTAGTTCTTAAGGTCACTGAAAAGAGACATGAAGCTTAGTATATAGCACTATCATTCGAGAAAACACATATACTGCATATTTAAACAAGAATATAGCCTATAAATCTAAAGTCATAAATACTGACTTATTCAGTATTAATAAGTCATCAATGCCTGTATCTGAATTTGGATAGACACATAGAATATACAGACACCTCAAAGAGACTTATGCCAAATCAATTAGATTAATCAATTAAATTAGATCAAATACTTACACCAATCAAAATTAGAAAAAGTTTGGAAAACATGCTCTTCAAAAACACATATTAAAGCGTTGAACTTCAGCCCAATATTTTAGTCTAAACAGGTAAAGAATGCTTTCATGGAATAACTCCTTAAATTCAGAAAAGGCAGTAAAAAATCCACTGTTGACATTAATTACTGCCATGACAGAACAAAAGAATTTATTTGGGACAAGAAAGCCTCACTGTGAAAAGCACTCTAATAGGAAGAATACTTATTTACTGGAAAAGACCCCTTATACCATTTATTCATAATCTTTTAATAACAGAGTAGATGAAGATCTATCATAAAGCATATCAGGCTCTGGTTCAAGGTCATGAGCATAATGTCTATTGAAAATTTCCAGGACCAATAATTTTACATCTACAGGTATTTTTCTCCTGTATTTACAGAATTTACAGCTTCTGGCTGCGATTTCTCCAAAATTTAATATAATTACAGAAGCCAAAGTTTGAAGAGAAAAACTATTTTTCACATACATGTACTCATTCTCTTGGGGAACTTTACACTTCCTTAGATATCCAAAGCCTGGTTGCAACTTAGGTGTCCAAGTCAGGCAGACCAAATCTATCTGGTGAACCATTTTTAAGAGGAGTTTTTGGTATAAGTGCCCTCAAAGCTCTTTACTGTATTTAGAAATTCTACCAACTGAGGTAGTCTTTCCTGAATATGTATGATCCAAACTGTAAAAGGTAACATCTGCATAGATATCTCCAATATCTCTCTACTGAAGAAAAATATCTGAAATACTCCTATCCATTTAGACCTCTTGAGATGTCTTCTTTACTATCCACATTCCTTGAAACATCCATGATTGGCAACAATGAAGGGGAATATGGGAAACAGCCCATACCTTGATCATTAAAACAGCATCAATGAGGCATGAAACTAGATTTCCAGAATTAAAAAATCTCAACAGAGGCATGAGTGTGATTTTCATATGTGAAAATATATAAACAAATAATATGAAAGTACATAACTTGAAGAAATAAGAATGGCAAATGTAAGACTAAAGTTTATGGAGTCTACCACAGTGTTCCTGGAAGCAGTAAGTAGAAGATGATTAGGAAAGCTCAATAAAAATAATAGTAAAAATAATAATAAATTTTGTAACTTCTATCTAAACTTCAATTTAGAGTCACCATTGCTAAACAGATTTTTATCATTCTACTAAAGAAATACTTAGATACAGAACTTCCAGTCTTTAATCAGTGGATTTTCTCAACTTCAATACATCATTAAATATTTCTTACTGTTCACTTCAAAGAGTTAAATTGATGCATCTGCATTAAGAACAGTGATTTTTGCCTTTCAAGAAAAAAGAAAAGTGGAAAAGAGAAGGGAAAACAGAAATATAAACATTGTAAAGGAAAAATATCAGAATGTGTTTTTATATTTAGGATGTAGAAACAAAAGCCAACAGTTTTAATTTTGCAACATTACAGAACAAAAACTTATGAACAATTATTGCACTGGGAAAAAAAATAATCCTTTAAACTATTTCTTCAATAATTTGTCACCAGTGTTTCAACAAATAAATCTAATAATGGGATCTTTCAGAATTATCACAATTTTTCTTTGGTAATATATATAAAAAAAGAGAAGAATAGTGAAACATAAGTGTAGCTTGATAGTTCAATGGAGTGTAGATGATAAATCAATAAAAACATACTTTTTTCAAATGCAAATGAACTGCCTGTGTAAAACACAGATCACACAATTTACAGAATATAGGGCAACTGAGGAGTCAGAGAGGTAGACTTATGGGTAAATTAATAAGTCTAACATAATTAAACACACAAGGTTCTACCTTTCAAGAGATTTTATTTTCAAACTTGACCTCCAAATCCTGGGACAGTGCTTCACCAATGGCATCTTCCTGGTACACTCTAGGTGAGTCTTAGTGGCACATGGCAGCTTTTCAAATTGCACACTATGATATTTCAATCATCCCCAGCACCACACTTAATATCCTGGGATTTTGCAGCAATATTCAGGTGCCTGTTCATGAACTAGGTGAAAATTAGTTCCTGCCCCAAGTGGTAACCATACACATAATCATACATATAATCACTAGAACCCCTTCTGTAAGGAAGTCAGTTTGGAAAGGTGAGCACATCACATCTAGGGAGTCCAGAATATATTCAGATTCACATAAGGCTTAGCTGAGGCAAACCACTAAATCTGACAGCAACAAAAAGACATAATCAGATGCCCTCAAGAATCATTTAATGAACAGATCAAATATCTCAGTGGTAAAAAGGGTGTTCTTTTATCTTCACTGAAAATAAGTTGAATAAAATTAACTCTAGTATGCAAACTAAATTGACTTCTTTTTTTTTTGTTTGTTTGCTTGGATTAAGATTTTTGTTTGGATTTTGTTTGTTTTGTTCAGTCGATTGTTTTTGCTTCATTTTCCTTCTAATTATAATTTTAAAAAGATACTAAGAGAAATGAAAGATACATTTACAAACATATATAGGTAGGTAGGTCTGTGTGTGTATATATGTAAGTATGGTAGACTATGGCAATAAAATAAACTCGACTGCAGACTCTTAGAAATGTTTGTAGTCACTGTTAGCTATTTTTACCAATGCCAGTGATATAATGGATTTATTTGGACAGGTAGAAAAATTTGGAGTGAACACTAGCCTCAATCATTTTAGACTTGACTCAGTGAACTTTAAAAAGGAGCTTTAACGGTGTTAGCCATCTTGAAATTAAAACCTTAGTCTCAAAATCTTTTTATGGTCAAAGAGGAAATATACCCTATACATTAAGATGAGAATCTATTGTTAGCATAATTGAAATCTTACCAGTCTGATCAAAGCATCTTTATTAGCTGCAAAACTATTATCACAAAAAAAAAAAAAAAAACCAAAAAACAAAACAAAACAAAACAAAACAAAAAAAAAAACAAAAAAAAAAAAAAAAAAAAAAAAAAAAAAAAAAAAAAAAAAAAAAAAAAACCAAAAAACCCAAAAAAACCAGAAAGGCTGCTTCTATACAGAAGTCCAATAGCAGTAATAATACAATTTAAATTGTTACACACATGTTTTCTACCTCTCTTTCTGATTTTCTGCTCACCCATCCACTGCTCCTCTTGATACTGAAATAATTTTCTTCCAGCAATGGTGATGGGGTGTATCATAACAGGGTGTCAACATCTGTGGTCTTATTCTGGAAACAATATGATGATGGAGTTGACGAATTCCTCACTTTACATCTAAATCTTCTGACCGTCATTTTATTAGCATCTTTTTATATCTTTGTTTCTCACTGTTCTGCACTCCCATGTATAACAAGAGAATTTAATATTGTCTTTTGAGAGTGTTGGAGATTATTTCTTTATTTCTTACTCCCAAAGCTAGCTTTGTCTAGCTCCAGGTCTCTATTTCTTTAATTGACAAATTGTGCACAGACTATAGTCATGGCATTACTAATGTTAGGCCTGTGCCCCTTTTCCCACCATTCCTACATTCCTGTATTTCTCTAAGTAACCTCCTGGATCTCCATTTCTCAATGCCTCCCGTATCATACCAGGCCTGCTTTCTTTGTACTAAATCATTATAGAAGTTGATAATTTTTAAAGTCCCTTCCAACCCAATCCATTCTACTATGATTCTATGAGTATGGTGCCATTATAGTAATGCCATAGAACGAAACAAAACTGAAACCAAGAAACCACTATCAACTAGTCTTTTTGAAAAACAGCTGTCACAGTTAAACAAAATAAAGCAGAGATGTGGATAGGTCTAGTTCAGAGGAGACAAACTTAACAAGCTTCTGTTTTGAATACCTACATATATGTTGAAAAGTCTGTATCATGTTACTGGCAATTGCAATAATATTTCATAGGACAAATGGTTACTTAATCCGCTGGCTGGTCTGGGGTCCGCAGTCTGAACCCAGGGGGCTGAGGCCACTCCAAAAGGGTATCTCACCAGAGACAGCCTTCTAGGGGCCAGAGCACCCCCTCAGCGGGCAGAAGGCTTCTCTCAGCAGGGACAGGGAAGCTTTAGTGATTTCTCAGCTCTTAGGTGATTTCAGCTCTAGCATATCCCTGCCCTGTGAGAGACAGCCTTTTTTCTTCGGCCCAGGGAGAAGAGAGATGAGGGTCCGTGTGGTGATTCCTCAGGAGTCAGCTTTATTGCATGGCACAGCGAAGGGGGGCCAGTGATGAGTACCCTGAGAAGCAATGGAGCAGGGGGTTTTTATGGGGAAACTAGGGTGGGAGTGGAAGGGGACAAGCCAATGGTTTACAACACATTTACATAAAATCTCCTGGGGGCCCATGGGACTTTTTCTGTAGTCACCGTAACTGAAAATTTACTTTCTTATCTTTGGGGTTTGGCAGGGGGTTGTGCTCTCCCTTTCATATCTCCTCAGCAGCCCTCTCTCCAAGGCAGGGTCACTGGGGCCCTGCCCATCCCCAGAGTTACTCACGCGAAAGACGCATGAAGTAGAGTAGAATTAGGAAAAAAAAAAATAGCAAGCTCAGTATGTAAAAGATAATGCATCTTTTATTACTTAAAAATCATAGTTTAGTTTTTCATAGCTTTTCAGTATATAAACATAGCATGATAAAATGTTTTGGATTGGAAGACACCTTAAAGCTCATCAAGCTCCCTTGACATGTCCATGGAACCTTTCACTTGGTCAGGTTGTAATGGGTGAGCAACTGGCTCACAGGTCAGGCAGAAAGGGTGACAGTGAGTGGGGTAACACCAGGCTGGTCACCTGTCACTGTCTAATGGGGTTCATATTTGTCCCTGTGCTCTTTAGCATCTTCCTAAATGACCTGGGTACTCTGCAAATTTAGAGATGGGAGGAGCTGGTGACTCTCTCCAAGGTAGTAGACAGGCCCTGTAGAGAGACCCCAACAAATCAGAGCACCTGTATGAAATTCAACAAGGGAAAGAAAGGGTTGGGTTCTGCACTTCACATTTTGTCATTCACTTATGCAGCCAGCCAGCCAAAGCCAGATTGTTCAGTACCTCAGGACACTAGCTACTGACTTTTTTTTTTTTTTTTTTTTTTTTTTTTTTTTTTTGTGAAGTCTGAGGCTAAACTGAAGGTTTAAAAATTCTGCAAGATACGACCCTAATAAAATTCTGAACCTAGGATCAAGGGAGGTTGTATCATGCAGACCATATCAACAATAATAATGGAAGTGAAAACTTGTTTGAGTTCTTCCGATTCTAAACCTAAAAAAATAATTAAACTGTAGCAGAATCAATAGAATTGATTTGGGTTCATTATTTAAGTTATTTGGCATTTGCTGAACAACAGCTCTGCAAAAAATCCACAGCATTTTTCAATATTAAAGTTAATGGATTTCATTATCTGATGTACTTCCTCCCTGTTATTTGTGTTCTGTCTTGTTGACTGTGACTGTGCTGCCAAAACAAGTTTTAATCTGCTTTTTCCTTGGAATGGAAAGTTGGTAAACATATAAATATATGATATTTTATCAATATGTAATATACACATGGATATATTTAGGTTCTAGTTTTATCTCCATTTAGCTGTAATGACACACTAAAAGGTAACAAGCTGTGAAGGCATCAGTGGGGAGGAAATCAATGATTTGGTGCTCAGCAGTTCCCTACCAATTGCTGAACTATTGGCTGACTACCAATCAATTGTTACACTGCTCTTATAGAGTCCCATAATGTAAATAAAGCACACGGCTCAGGGGAAGAGGCAGCAGGATTCATAAAAAAATTGAATGCAATGTCAAAGAATATAAAGGAAAGGGAGGGTAGGTTGGAATGAAAGAACAGAACAAGTGGGCAGAGTGTAAAACAAGTCCAAAAAGTTTCATTCCATTATGTAGGTGTAATTATGTGAAAGTCAAAATTGGTACCTAAAGACAGGGAGCTGCACAAATACTGAAGAATGCTGAAATAATTTTGGGGTACTGCTATTCTCCCTTCTGCTTCTCAATTAAACACTCAATTTTTTAGGAAATATTTTGCGTGCTATTTCCAGTGACACACAGTAACAAGTGAAGTATGAGAATACAGAAAAAGCAAAAGCATAGGAAATATGAGAGAGACCTTAATTAGTTAAAATGTGCTACACACATTGTAATTGCTGTCAATAACAACAACAAAACAAGAAAGAGAGATAAAGAATAAAGCTACAAGTGCAAATATTTGTGCTTCTTGAGAGTTTGGGTTCTTTTTCATTTAGTAAGATAGTGTAAATCCACAATCCAGATTAACTGAAAATTTTAGACTCCACACTTATGTCTTAAATCTTAATTTTGCCAATCTCTGCCTATGTTTGAACAGAGAAATAGCAAAGGACTAAGTTTAAACCACATGCAAGTTCATCAAATGAGAGCAGTATATGAACTGAGAAAGCAAAATAAATAAGATGAACTATCTAACAAAAAATAATTATCAGGACATAAGTGAGCTTACTATAATAGAAGACCCAAGACCCATAGTGAAAGATTGAGTAGCTGAGATCTATCCCGAAAATCTGAAAGATAAGAAATATTGCTATCATACTCTGATGCGTTTAAATTTCTAAACACATTTGCAGTGTCAAATAATCAGAAGAAATAAAGGAAATAACTGATCACTTGGGGAGGTAAAATGGGAGAAAATAGTAGTCTCGAGTTTGTATAGCACAGATTCAGCTCTGTGCATCACCACTGCGTTTTCCTGTAATGGTGGAAATCAATCTGTGTGTACCTCAGTTCACCCACTTAAATGGAGAGATAATAGTACATTCATACTTCTCAGGAGTGCTATAAAGATTAATAAATGCAATTAATGACTGTGAACTATGATATTAAGAGCATATGACGTTAATCCCCTATAGATGTTAAGAAGTAAGTGAACTATACTTCTTAGAGGTTTTCCAATTTTTTAAATACATACTGTCTGATTCTGAAGGGTGGAAAGTGCAGGTAGTTATCATTGTCTTCAGGCAAAGTTGCTGAAGGTCTCCTGAAAATCAAGCTATCCTATTAAGTACTCTCTGTCTTCTGGTTAGATGTGCTTTTAACACAAATCCCTGTCAGCCCTCACTTAGTTTTGCCATGCTTTCACTTTAAAATGCTGTCTAAATGATTTACTTTCATTATTAAAAGACATCAGTATATGATCAAAAAAAAGAAGGCTCTCCATGTTAATCACCATCACTTTTCCTATAAATATGCAAATTTTCAGATTCCGAATCTCACTGATAACCATCTATTGACAATTTGTAAAATTGGAATGAAATAGACTTGCCCCACTTTTAAAAACAATAAAACAGATAGGATACATTATTAAAATGAGGACATGTTATATCTTGGTGCTTGTTTCAAAGATAAACACTGATACATGTTTATCTTTGTTCTGTTGGTACAGTGTGTGTCTGATTAGGCACTTTGCCTTATTCCTAATTGTTAATAGTTTCCTAAAGTTATCTCATGACTAAGCATAACAGAAGTGACGTCTGTCTTCCTCACCTACTTCAAATTTCTCTCCAGTGCTACATCCCTTCCCCTGTAAACCCTTCATTTATTTAGACATCTGTGAAGATTTGGCTGAGAGGAGTAGATCAGTTATGAAAAATCTCTGTGTTTGGGGCAAAAAACAGCTAAGTAAATGGAAAGAATTTCTGAACTATATTGGAAAGCTAACAAGATAGGAAGAACCCACTTGGGAATTTAACAAAATCTTGATACTGAGGTCAAAATTGAGCTTTTTTGACAGACATTTAAAATGTGAGACAGCCAAAGACCGAATCCTACCTATTCCTCAGAGGCATGAACGTTTACTACTGGGAGTGATGGAAGAGTCCAGTTTTCACTCATATTTACCCTTTTCTTTCTAGTATCTTTTGAATCTAATTGAACAGCTTAGAGAGCTATTCACCAAGGAGAGATTATGAAAATTTCTTTCCTGTGAAAAAAATAATTATAGAATCACAGGATCATCCATGTTGATCAGGATTTCAACAGGTCTTAACTCCAACTTCCTGCTCAAAGCCTAGTCAATCTAAAGTCAAAACAAGTTTCTCAGGGCTTTTGTGCTGGTCATGAAAATCTCCAAGGAGAAGGCCTACATAATCTTTCTATTCAACATCTTCCATTGCTTAACTGTCCTCACAGAGGAAAATTTACCTTATATTCAGTCTGGTATTAGGCAGCATCTGTCTTCATTATATCACCTGTCCCAGTCAGCACCAGGCTTAACAGGTTCCACTTGTTAAGCATTTGTCTCTTAATTTAGTAATAGAAGATCATGGCCTTGCTGCAACTTGAGCTGCAAATTACAACCCTGCATGATCTCTGGCTTTCCCAGCAACACTTTTTTACACACAGGGTTTCTAAATTCTGCCTTTGTAGCCTGTTCCTGTTTCCATGGATTTTTCTTTGTATTGGAACTCCACTCTTTACCCATTTAGATAAGACAATTTTCACATAGTTTACTTATTTTCTTGAGTTTCAAGATGGATCATTCTGGTGCAGCTTGCATTTCATATCTGATGAATCCCAGAACAATACTCCCTTACTGGAATATATCTTCTTGCCTTTTTCACCATAAAAGGTAAACATGGAATTCATATCTTCTCATCAGTAGAAAAAGAAGATTGTTTACAGGAGGATTCTTCCCTCTTTTAGATAGCTTTCTAAGATTAACATGATCATGGACAGAGCTTAGTTAAGTATTTAAGAACAGACTTTTTACTTTCAGGTAGCTAGGGTTATTAGATAAGATCAGCTCCTAATTTTTTTTTTTT
>WEIU01018199.1:3931-55571 GCA_013389925.1 Aegithalos caudatus
TCTTAAGAGAGGCTTCTTCTATCCTCTGAGGTAAGGAAACAGAGAACTGCACAGACAGCAGCTTGGTGAGGATATCTGTTCTGTTGCGTGACTTCTGGTGGGGAGGAGACCACCCTCTTTTTTTTGAATGTCACAGAACACAGCTTGATTTCTGTGAGCTGGGGCCAAAGTTTTCTTTCTTTTCTTTTTTTTTTTTCTCTCCCTGCTCTCCTCCTTCCTTTCCCCCACATGGTGTCTGCTTTCAAGATTGCTTCAATAGCCAGCATTGTAACATACAGAGATGGATTTCCACAAAATTAATTTCAGTGCTTGGATAGGAACTGATTATGAATCTTTGTAGTCCTACAGATGAAGTCATTAAGAAATAACTCAGAGTGGAATGCAGCCAAGGTTCTTAGCAAGAGCATGGCAGTGATTGCACAACAGAATATGGGAAGAGTAAGAAAAATGACACAACACAATCATTTCATACCATTCACTCGTTTCTCCAAACAATGGAAGAACACAGTGGCACATGTTAAATCAAAACAGGCCTCAAAAGAAAGTAGCAAAACTACATGTGTGATCCAGTGGGATTTCGAGGTTAAAGATACTTGGATGACAACCTTAATTGTCACAAATCTGTTTGAAATACATCCATAATATCACAATGATTTCAGTGGTATTTTAAAGAACCATTTAAAGTTCTTCATACGTAGTAATGTAATACAGTAATAAAATTATAAAAATTACAACAGTGCAACAGTGGATATGAACAACTTATGAAGTTATATACTTCATTATATTATAAAATAGGTTGAACACGTTTCCATCATATTGTTACTAGAAATTTTTTTCTTGACTTGTTTTTTTCTCTTGAAAGCAGAGGGAAATAGCAGTAGAAAAAGGAGGGTGGTAAGTTCCTTAATTAAACTAAGTTTTGCATCATGCACAATTTTGTAGGGTGCTCAGTTAACGACATTACTCACAGCATTCCCATTAACAACATTTATGCCATCACAGTTGTTACAAGATTAGGTTTTTTCTAAAGACCCATAGTTTATTTTTCAAATCAGTATTTAATCTTCAGAAGAAGCATTTATCAGTTACAAAAAACCCCTCAAACAAACAAACGTGTATGTCTAGGTTTTTAACCACAAGCACTTTCAGCTGAATGCAACATATAGAAAATATTTGGACAGGTTCAGGATGGATTCATTTATTCCCTTTTATATAATTCAGCTGTCCAGTGTGTAAGACTACCACTTGGAATCTGGAAAAGAAAGGCTCAGTTTCCTCCTCTATCTGATCTATACTAGGGATTTCCAACACATCCTTGGAGAAAGGACTCTTCAACTTCGAAAATGGGATGTCGTGAAGGATTCATGATCTGTAATTCCTGCAACCCTGAGGATAACTAGTTAAGACATAAAAATGATGTGATAAAAAGCTGAGACAATTCTCCCTTTGAAGTTGGTTCTATCTACAGATGAATGTGTTGTTGAAAGAATTATTTCTCCTTCTTTTCCGCTAGTGCTATGTCCAAATTCCCCATGTTCTGGCTGTGTGACCATGTAGGTGACTATAATCCCTTTCTGGGACATTTAAGAGTTTTGTATAAAGCCAAACTTTAAAAATAACAATGGGAGAGCATCAGGAATTATTTCAAAGAATTACAGAGTGTTAAGGGGTTGGAATGGACCTTAAAGATCTGACATAGGCAAGGACAGCTCCCTCTAGACCACGTTGCTCAAGTCTTTATCCAACCTGGATTTCATTATCCATTTCTTTGCATTGCCCATTTCCTGTGAAAGGGTGTGATTTCTGTTGCAGGTTACATCTACAGATCCCGATGGAGTGCTACCTAGAGAAATTATTTTTCTCAAAACCAAATAGAGATATTATATCAGACTTATACCAAAGTCATCAGACTCTGCTTCTGAGTTAGAACAGCGTTAAGCTACTTACTGGGCTGGCTTCAAGGCATGTCCTTTTGCTCAGGCGTCTGTGAATTACAGTCCCTATCAGAGTTGCTGAAATAGCCTCAGATAACTCAGATGGAAATGGATTTGCTTCTCTACACAGCATTGATAGTGGTGTCAATTCAAGTGAACTGTAGGCCTCTGAGATTTGGATTTCTGTGTTAGATTTCCTATGCTCAAAATTATATTCAGTGAAGAGAAATAGAATTTCTTGTGGCCTAATTTATCTTATCACTGAACTATTTCAGACGGATTGCTAAGATATTCCTTTTCCTGACCAGTTACTGTACAGAGAGCATCTGTTCAGCATGCTTATTCTGTATTTAGGTGAGAAGAATCTCACCTTAGTTGTCTGTTACTTGCTTCACACTTTTTGCATACCAAGAACACATCACTATACTGGTCCTGAGAGTCTCAATGCTCCAGGCAGAATTCATTGATGCACTGGGGATTGAATAGCACAGAGGAATTTTGTAGACGTGAAAGAGTTAAAATGACATTATGAGGCTGAGATTATGAGCTGATAAAGAAAAAAGAAAAAANAAAAAAAAAAAAAAAAAAAAAAAAAAAAAAAAAAAAAAAAAAAAAAAAAAAAAAAAAAGGCAAATAAAATAGCAGAATTGCAGAGAGAGAAAAGGTTCATATGTGCTGACATGCCTGTCCTGGCACAGTTTAGCTTAATCCACCCTACTTGCTTTTTTCACCCTATTCTTCAATCCTCCCTTCCAGAAACAGATTTAGGTATCCCTTTATCTCTGTGAGAGTGTACTTCAGTTACCTTCACTAGTAACTTATTCCATATGTCTCCTTCTCTGAGAGTGAAGCAACCCTTCCCAAGTCGCTGTTTGCTCACTCTTACCTAATATTTCAATTTAGTCCCTTATTTTGCCCCTTTAAGTAGTAATAACAAAAGCCCACTCTTTGAGGTTGCTTTGTATTTTTTACTCCCTTTCTTAATACTGAAAGTTTCAGCTACACCATCTTGCAGATTTTCTTGCCCATGGAGAATAGCACATTCCCACAGATTTTCTTCCATTTACATACACATATATATGTGTAAAAAAATCAGAACTGTTAAGATTTTAAAAAAATTTTAAATTTCCTCTTTATATTTTTTTCTTTATCACATAACAAGAACTTGGTCCTGCACAACAGTCTTGAATCAGCTGGCTAATCCAATTAATCCAATATAGCAGACAACATCTAAGAGTTTCTAAATGCTAACTTGGAGAACAGAGAAGCAGAACACAGTCTCATGTCAGGTAGTCATAACACACATGGGCTTGTCCAAGTCATGCCACTAGGAATAGGTGGAGCAGTATAGTATAAGCAGAACCAGCAGGAAGGTTAAAGAAATGGTCTGAAAAGCTCTGACATTTCTTCTTGGAAAGAAAATGAGTTTTAAACATTTTTCTGTTAGCGCTGGTGCTTATGGTAAAAAATCAGATTTTCTTATCTAGAGAAATATAGTTAAATAATAAAAAAGTATTGAGGTGCCAGAGTAAGCCTTATTTTTTTTCTTTTACAAAGATAATAT
Source organism: Aegithalos caudatus (assembly GCA_013389925.1). Taxonomy (NCBI): domain Eukaryota; kingdom Metazoa; phylum Chordata; class Aves; order Passeriformes; family Aegithalidae; genus Aegithalos; species Aegithalos caudatus. The sequence continues at coordinate 7,430 of WEIU01018199.1, forward strand.
AATTGTTTTCATATACCTTCAAAGAGGATTAGCGTTGAAGAGATAAAAATGGAAAAATGGAGAGGAAAAAGACACTTTTTACTGCCTGATTCTCTTCTGTCTTAAATTGAGCTCTGGTTTACACTGGCAACTCTCCAGTGGCTTGCTGATGATTTATACCTTCATTTGTGATCTTCAAGCTCTGAGAACAGGCTGCTGTTATAGTTAATACACTAGACACAGATTAAAACAATTTGACTTTAATTCCTGGTGTTGCCAAACTGTCCTAAAAAAGAGCCTAAGAAAGATGTTTCTGAAAGCAGATCCATGACTTGGGAGCTTCCTGACCATTTTGTTAAGTTGCTCAGGTACTCTGTCTGATCAGTTTTCCTTGAAAAAGGATTCTTGGTTGTATTCATGGGATTTATAGGTCTGCATTTTAGGTATAAAAATGAAAATTGAATTTTTCATGGAGCACCTTTTCAATTTCTAAATTTTTAAGGACTATTAAGTCCATTTCCTTCTTTTTAGTATGGTATTTTGCAATCATCTTCGGGCCTCCCTAAGAATCTGCCTCAACTTCATTTTTTCCTCTCATTTCTGCCATGTTCAAGTGCACACACAAAAACCTCCTGCCCAATCCACTTGGTGTTCTTCTATGCACTTGGAATATGAGATTCTGCAAAAAGTATTGATGAAGATTTTGCATTCCCAGGTTCTGCTATTAATACACAGCCCAGGGGTTAGGACATATGAGGAAAGTAGAAAGGCTGCCTTTCTTTTTAGCTATAAGGAATTTGAACTTAACTTGCCCTATGCTTTTTTCAGTTGAAACTGCTCCACTTTATGCAGAATAATTAAATATTAACTGGGCCCAAGACAGTGACCTGGTTTACTTCTAGCTCTTGCTCTACAAACTAGTTAATATAAACCAAGGAATTATTAACTAGAAAAAGAAATAGAACCCAGAGCTATTTTTGTTCAGGTGAGTTCTATAACTGTTAAGATTTTTATTTTTTTTTAAATTTTTTTTTTTCCTAATTTGTACGTTTATATTCCACGTGAAATACAGCTGTTTTCACAGGAAAGAAAGACAACTTGTAATATCTGGGTCATGTCAATTATCCTTCCAGAGAATAATACAATGGATTTGGATTACTATAGGTATTGTGAAAGAATAAATTAATTATTAATTTCAGGGGAAAAAAAACCCAAGTCTCAGAGTCACACATTAAACAGGGGAGAGTGAGTGTTCTACAATCCTATAAACTCACTTTTGTGTGGCTGTACTTTGAAAGACAAAATGTGAATAAGACCCAGATCCTTCAATGAAAATTTGAAGCTTTTCCTTCCCAAGCAGAAGGACACCTTAGAGACCAGGGTAAGATTGTAATGTCTTGGAGGAGTTTTATTGTTTCCTACAGGGCATGATAAGTACCCACAAACTAGGGGATTCAGATAATAGAGCATATAAAGGGTGTTTAAGTACTGGAGGTGGTATATTTTACATGTATGACCTCCCAGTGGAATTCACAGCCTCTGAAACAGTAACATCAGCTTCCCACACAACAAGGAGCAAAAATAAGCACCTGAAAACAGAATTCAAAAAAGCCAGAACTCTGAGTGAAAAAGTGCCTATAAGTCAAGATGGAAACCCTTAGGAGATGATAAGGATTACTTAGGTAGTAAATCCTTCCATTCAAAAAGAAAACAAACCACTTTCCCTTCATAACAAATAACTCAGCACACTGAGTATTCTGACATTAGATTAGATAGCTCAAATTCAAATCTGACTTGAGGGATTTGAACCTACAAAACATACCTTCAGTGTCTAAGTCTTCAAACAAAGAAACTCACTGAGGTGCAGCTCTTGTTGAAACTTGACTAAAAATAATATCAGAGAGGAAAAAATAACTGTACTGCAGGTGACTGCCACACTTTCTTGAGAGACAGCTTTAATTCTCTAATTTAGTACATAGTTGAGTACTTCACAAGAGGTGAAAGTATTTCAGAAAAAACCTGATTATTGCCTGAGGTGGTATTTTAGACCAAGGTGCAGGACACCTTTGAGAGGTAAAGTGGACTGGAAGCGTTGTGCAGCAGTTTGTCCCAGGGATGCAGCAGAGCAGTGCAGGGGGTGTCATGGAGCAGGCTCAGCACCCCCACACCCCAAGTTCCATCCTTAGGAACTAAAGGCCTAAAACAGAGGGGAATGAATTGCCTGCAGGAGTTACTTGCTTCTTCCACTTCACTGTGGAGAAAACAGGCACATTGAGTTGGATTCTGTGATTCTGACTGTCCTAGAAAATGTCTTCTTGAAGCTCCCTGCATCTTATAAAATAAGGATGATGTTTTGTCCTAGTTTTGTCTCTTCCAGTTTAATTCATTTCTACCCTGTACCACCCAGCAGAAGTCTTGTGGCATTTCCCAAGCTTGAGGCATGTGAAAACTATTTGTTATTGTAATAAAAAAAACAACAATAGGATCATCTAGAATCAGTGCTTCTCTACATTTCTGACTGATTTAGGCTGCCTGTGAGGGCTAAATCATATAATTAACAATTTTTCTATCAGAGTTTTTACCTACTTTGGCAACAGCTGTTAAAATGTGATTATATGCTGCAAGCTGGTTCTGTTATAAAATGGCTCTATAATGTTTTTAGAGAAAAAGTCTTAGTTTAATTTTTGTGATTTCATTGTACTCTGATTTATATTTAACACCTCTGTTTTCCATTGTTAGCAAGAGCCAGTACTACCAAATGTTCATTTTACTGATCAGAATTTTATGAAAAGTACAGAAAGCTCACAACAAGCTGGTATTCATTACTAGAAGTATAGAATTTTAAGATTAAATGAGTTTAATAACTCACTGATATTGTCACCAGGAATGTGTTCACTGTTGGATACCCAGTTGTTTTTTTAAATTTAGGCCAGCCATCAGAAATTAATGCTTGCTTCTTCTGAATTTGATCAGATTTATAAACTACAGAGGATACACACACACACACACACACACGTCCACACTCCATCATCTTACACAAAGTGCAAATGATATGTGACATGGCATTACACAGCCTGTTGTTTGAAATCAATACTGTCAAACAATATTGAAGTAAGAGTTTAAAGCAATAGCTTACAGGAATTCCAGTAACACATACAATGTTTTGTTTCTTCTGCTTCTGAACTCACAGTTTCAAGCCTTTCTCAGTGATGGAGAAGAATAACAGGGATGTTCCATACCACTGAATGAATAATTGACAGCAATGTGTTCTCACTGACATGATACATTTGTGGTATATAATACAATACTTCATGCTCCAAGATACACATGCTCATACCTGCATACATAAATATAAATATACATATTAATATACATGTGTCTATTTTCAAACCTGTTAAGCAGCTCCACACAATGAAACAGTCCTATAAATATACCCCTTTTATTAAGAATAAGTATATGTAACTGTGCTGTACCAAATCCAGCTGCATTAGGTGAGACTAAATAAAAAATTGGCCCAATATCAAATGACACTAAATAAAAATTTGGCCCAAATTTTCTCAGCTAGACCGACACAATGTAGTAGCCTTTTTTATTTTGTCAGAAGCTAGGTTTCAACTCCTGTAAATAATTACTAGTTGTACCAATATCAAGGTGAAAATCTTGGTGTGGAATACTGTTTAATTCTTGTAAACCTGAGGTGACAAAAAGCAATAACTACTCATATTTCCCTTTAAATTAATTTTCTTAGTAATGAAGTAGGATGGATTGGATCAGTGTTCAACATAAGTGAACAGCATCAATAGAAGAATTAATGTAGGAACAGCTGCACTTTAAGCACATTTGTTAAATTGGTGTACCTCTATAAAAGGCAAGCCCAAATTTTCTTTTCATGATATATTTAAAAAGTCATATCTTGAAGGAAAAATAAATTATGTGACTTGACATAAGCACCAGTTTTGTATTGAGATTTTAGAATATAATTTAGCAACCAAATAATTTTTTTGGAAAAAAGGACAAGTTAACATGGGAAAAAAAAATACTCCAAAACCCACCATTGTCTTCCTTTCATTCTCAAGTACATTCATTTTTTTGAATGAATGTAAAAACAATTCTCTTTTTTTGTCTGACAAAATATTTTATTGCAAGGATTTATCCTATTCAGCTGCTGAAACCTTTACAATTGTTTTCTTTCTTCTACAGTCTGTAGTTTTAAGGATTTCAAGACACATCTCATTTAACATATGAGAAGACAGGATTTTCAAAGGTTTCCCTAACGTAAATTCCCTAGAGGCTAATCTGAATTGAAATTTGTCCGTGATTTTGATTTGAGAGGATTTGATTCCAGGCTGAGTGAAGAACCACTTACTGGCAGAGCCACATGGCTGGTGCATGACCTGGGCACAAGATCAGTTTCATTTGAAGATCAATTAGCTTCAATTTACACAATTAAGTTCCATGGCTTTTGACCAAGCAATGGCATTGATGTTTGTGAGCCAGGAGGGCAAGGGTCAGTGACTGCAATCATTAATGATCTATCTGAAGAAAGTTTTAAGCACCAAGAGGATCAGGATTTGGTGTTCATGGATGCTCTTTCGGGACCACCAGAGGACCTTGTCAGCAGGTCTGTATTTATCAGTGTGGCTCACTGGAGCTGATAGCAGTGCTTGACTCACATTACTGAAGAGAAATGGGGGCCAGTGAGTTTCAAGTTGTATTTCTCCCACCCTCAAGCTGAAATCCTCAAACATATGTTCCCCAATCAGGATTTTACTCTTACAACTTTAGACTCAACATGTTTCCACTAATTCCAGTCAATGTGTTTTAGGCTTTTCCTTCATTTGTCTGGAAAGCATCCAATGCATGACATGATTTCTCTTTCCTCTCTATCAGTTATTCTTATGCTAAGTGGAGATACAAAAAGCACAGAAATGTTCCTAATATCACTTACTCATTTGCACAGTCTTCTACCCTCCCACACTGCCTGCTGTGCTCAAAAACCCTTGTCTTCAGTTACATACTTAGTTAAATAGATTTCCTTTAATCTTAAACTATTTCAAATGTAAATCTTGAAGGGCATGCTATTGCACTCATTGAAGTCTTTCCCATGTGTAGAGATGGCCCAACTCTAAAGAAATATCACCAGGGGAACTCTGATGCAGTGGGGAAGATGAAGGATTGAACTAAAGGCTGAATAAAGATGACAGTATTTAACAAGTGACTGTGTTCAAATGTAGATGGCAATGTTGTACTTCTTCTGCCACTGGTGGATCTCAGAAAGTCAATCCTTATGATCCCAGAAACTTGACTTTACCATCATGTCCTTTTTTTGTCAGCATAATCAACAATTTAATTATTTTTACAATTTTCAGGAGGCCATAAACAATATGGGTCTCTTGCCTCAATTGTCCCCACAAAGCCTTCTGTGAGGATTCCCCATTGCCCTATAATGGGACTCTGTGTTTTGTGCCCTGCTAACAGAAATTATAAACATGGAAAGTAAATGCATGGGGCTGTGAGATCAGGAGATCCATCCCAGTGAATATTTCCTGGTAGACTGCTGTAAACCAAAATACATGGAAATCCCAAAATCTTAGAGCTGTCACTGGTTATTGCTACCATTATTGCTGAGGAATGGCTTTAAACTGAAAGAGAGTAGGTTCAGATTGGATATTAATGGGTGGTGAGGCACCAGAACAGGTTGTCCAGGTAAGCTGTGGATGTCCCATCCCTGAAAGTGTTCAAGGCAGGTGCAATGGGGCTTTGAGAGCCCTGGTCTAGTAGTCAGCCCTGTCCATGGAAGGATGAATTTAGTCCCTTCCGACCCAATCTTAAAAGAAAGGAATGTATGTCATGAAAAATGGTATTTTCTGAAGAACAGACACTGCCACTCACAGCTTGTAAAATGTACGCTTCTGCACTTCTAATCCTTACAGTAAATTATGCCACTTATGAGAATTCCATGGTAATAGTAGTATTTCAGATATTTAACTTGGTTTCAGTTTTTAATCTTGTGAAACATTTTCACATATTTTCCAAGGTAAAATGATAAATGCCTGAAGGAAACACTTGTATTATGTAAGTGGTAATCCACTGATATGTTTAACAAGAACTGTAAGCAACAGGAATTATTAATATCCTTTTACTCCTGCTCTTTACCTAGCATAACTCCAGAGTGAAAAGCAAGACTTTGAAACACTGATTCATGGTTGATGGATTTGGTCTCTGAATTTTGTTATGTTATGGTGGATTTGGAAATGGAAACCTTGCAAGCGAGATAATTTCATATTGCTGTTGGTATTCTCATATAGCTCTTTCCCACAGCTTTGATGGTGTTGTTTTCAGCTAATGGCATGCAATAAATATTTTGTGAAACATAGAATATTTCTGTGTTTTTATTAAGGGTTATTTAAAAAATATACAGCTCCACAGCATTTCCTGAAGGATTTAACCTTGATTCTCTTTAATGAGCAAGTAATGCTTATCACAAACCTGAAATGTGTTACTGTAAATTTTCCAGTGGTTATAAAACACCTTTTTTTCCAGACACTTGCTTTAAAGCACTATTGCAAAAAAAAAACCCTGTATCCTGGACCCTGTATTTGTTAATGGAAAACTGGAAGCCAGCATTTTTAACCATCAAAACTGGTATTTTCAAAAAAAATCTGAACAGAAGCAAACTTGAGCATTCATTTCCATATAACCAGGTATGTGTAAAAAAATTAACTATTCAAAAATATATTTTATATTTAAAAAAAGAAACATGCAAATTCTAGTTTGTGTTATAGCAAATTAATTCTTCTAATCATGGAATGTAGAGATGAATCTGAATTGTAGAGTTATTTCAGGCCAGAAGGAACCTCTAGAGCTATCTGATGCAACTTCTTTCTCAAGACAAGTTTAGTTAAAGTAGGTGCTCAGGACCTCAACCACTTAAGTGTTTAATATCTTGAAATACAGTTTGTGCATCAGCCTCTTAGGTATTTTCAGACTTATTTTCTTAAGATTGAATAATTCAATTCTCTCCTTAGAGATCACATTTCACTATTAGGTTTGTTTTTCTGATAAAGTCTCTTATGAATAATGAGAAGTATAAACTCTGCTTATACAAGCTGTAGTATAAGAGGAAACAAACAGAAACCTCATTATCTCTAATTTACACCTAATTAAATTAGCCTCATCTTGAATCATGAACTCAGCTTATATAAAGACAGCGTGTAGTTTAGACATCCTTAAGATGATACAAAATCCATGTTCCTTGGGGCTCTCTGTAATTACACCCATAAACCTCCAACAACTCTGGCTTTGATACCTCTTGGAAAAATAAATAAAACTGTGATATAAGATCAGTGATGGAGAAAAAAAATCCTAAAAATAATGCACAAAAATTTTACAAAATCAAAGCATAGCTGTAAGTAAAGCTTTGAACTAAACCTCAAATATTGTGGCATTTCAAAACCTGGTCAGAAAAGCATGTTGCACATATAAAGAGTATAAACTTCCAGTTAAGAAATATAATTCTCACCCAGGAATTCCTATTGGTAAACTAATTCTAAGATGAAAGGTTGGTATCAGCAGAAGCCTGGGTTTTGTTGCTGTCCTCTGCTGTGGGTGTTCCCACATGAAGTTGCTGTAAACCTTGGTGGGTTTTGCTGTGCTGTGCATAAAGCTTTTTTGTTTCAGGCCAAGGTGAGCCTTGTAAATTTCTGCTTTCATATTTTCCTTTATTTTCTGCAGAAGTAAATCCATACAGTCACTGTCAACACAACCATAATCTCAGTGATTACTTGCTGGCTATTTCATGTTCTTCTGTTAACTGATAAAGCAACATCCACTAAATTGGAGATTGTTCAAACCACAAAGCTGTTATGATTAGTTATTGGAAAAAGAACTGTTTTAGTAAGACATCTTTATCTGAGTCTTGTTGGATAGAAAAAGGATAGAAAAAAATACACTGTAGACAACTGAATGATAATTTTATTTACAATTTTTCTTTTTAAATAGGAAATTTCACATGGAATTTACATAATGAACTGATCTATATATTTTAAACAAGAAATATAATCTTATTGGAATATGCTTCAGGATTCTTGGGTTCACGAGCCTATAAGGAAAAGGCAAATCATGTGCAAATTAAAGGAATTTTTAAAAGGAATTTGGGAAAGACCTGGTGCAAAGAGGCAAAATGTCAGCAAAATCAATGCAGATAAGTTAACTTACAGAAGTAGAAAATCTGGTCAGAATTTTTTCCTATAGGAATTCCAGTAACTTTGTGAAGATCGAATTACTCTATTCTCCTGGAATTGTGAGGAAAATGTGACATCTAGAAAAACTTCTTGGAGAGATTTTCCATATTTTCTTGGTTTGGATAGGCTGTGAAGCTCATAAAAACCCTCCCCCTGAGCCAAATATAGTAAATTTGGAAATGCAAACATATAGCTGATATTCCTTTTCTTCATCCTCAATGAAAAAAGTTACAGCTCAATTGACTCTGAATTCTGTTTCATTTGATTAATTTCATTATACTAAAATTGTCATCTGTCCATCTGTCCCACACATATTCTTGAAATGTATACTGTAAACTATTCATTTGAAGAAGAGATTGGAGAAGTTCAGGTTTAGCAAATAATTAAATCACTCAAAAACTGGCCTGTGATCACAAAAATTGATATCTCATTAACTTGGACCCCAGCAGAAAGATCTTGACTGAAATTGTCAGCTTGCTAAAGCCAGTGGGATTTCTGCCATTGTTTTCCATATCTTTGAGATTTCAAACATCCTTTGAATATATCTTGTAAAATATTCCATCAGAAACTATTTTATTGGATTGAAATTCTCACTTCTTTATCAGGATATGATCATTATTGTCTTTTACTTGGGGTTCACATCAGACTGTCTTTGGAATAAATTTCAGAATTGCCTTCCACTGCTCCTCGTAGGTGACATGACTAATTTTCTCACTGGCTGCTCTCCATGCATCAAATTAATTGAGTTGCAATAGAACAATTGGAAATAAAGCCCAGTATTTTCCAAGAGCCTAAGGAAAGCAGTATTTAACCTTCCTTGAAGTCAATAGCAATTGCACACTTAATTCCTTTAGGCTTTTTTGATTATTTCATGCCTTCAGTTAATAAAAAAAGTAAAGTTTTTGGCCTCCTTTATAAAAAACTATTCTATATATCCCAGTGTACCTACTATTACAAAAGAGCTGTTCCCTTCTCATTTGTTAAGTTCCTTAATTTTATCCACATGCCTTTCACCAGTGTCTGTGCCCAGACTGGGAAGTGAGATGTGTGTCCAAATGTATTTCTAGGAACAGACTGCAGAGCCCATTAGGCTTTAAAACTTGATTGCCCATCAGCTGTTCTCTGTAATTGTTTGCTTATTTTCTAACTTTAACAGAATACAGAGAGGCTCAAATCCGAGGCTATAACGTGCACATTTTAACTCTTCCTTTCCTTATTTCCCTTTACCTTTACAAGTCAATAGTTTGCATCTGTAAGGCGGGATCTTAGCCCTGAATTTCTGCAACTGGGAATTCCCCAAAGTGCTCTAAATTCAGCAGTGCTTACCCACGTGAAAAGGTTACAACAATACTGTAACATCAGGGCCTCAGTCTGTCAGGACTTTTCCGTTCTGTTCCTGATTCTATCTCCGTGTTGATTTAGCAACTTGCTCTTCACTACAGATGGCAGGGAGAAAACCCCCCTCGTGGAGCAGCTTTTTATCAAAAAACACTGTTCCACCAAAAATAAGAATGTTCTGTGAAAATGCTTCAGTCCTGAATTTATTTCGTTCAAAGGGAAAAGAGGGGAAGGATGCACCAAAGAATGGGCAGGCCTGGAGTGTCCTGCTCCTTGTCTTAATATTAAATTTTTCTCTTTTTTTTGAGACAGTGACAACTTAATCTTGGGTGTAAAGCTGGAATCAGCATCAGGAATGTTGATCTGCTCCTCCTGGCCAAGAGATGTAGAAACAAAGTGGTGGAAGAGGCTCATGATCCCTCTGGCCCCAGGATCCTTTTGTCAGTGGCAGTGGCTGCAGTGCTCTGACTTCAGCAAAATTGGAGAGAGGACGTGGGATTGACTGGCTGGTTTGGGCACCTGCCGGAGAAAAATTAACTGTAAATTTGGGTAACTTGAAGTGAATTTTTACAGTCTAAATCTTGGTCCTTAAGAAATTTTATGGATTTTTTACTTACAACCACAAGCACTCGGGTTTCAGATACTTCATTTAGCCATGCACAAAACTGAAGAAAATCATTCCTCTAGACTAAAATGTTATTTAGTGGAAAAACATTTTACAAAGTGAAAAAAAATTCTTGTTCTATATGATTAGATTGTGCTGGAATTGTAATTACATATAGACTCTCAAAGATTCCAGCAAAAAACCATCATTTATCTTTCTTTTTCTTGATTTCATTTTGATGCATTAGTTAAAAAATCAAAACACCCATCCATCAGTTGAATATGGTTTGTTCCAGGTCAGCATTTTTGAAAACAATGTCATTTTTTTCTTCCATCTAGTGTGTTGAACACACATATAAAAATGTTTCACACTGTAATCTATTAATCCATGACTCTCATGAATTTTAGAATAAAAAGAATTGTTTATGTATAATTTTCTATGGTGTAATTTTTTCTAATTGGAACATTGTTGCATCATTAGGACAAAAAGTCTGGGTAAAACAAACATGGGAAACTCAGAGCAGATAATTACCCAGAGATCACTAAATAGAAATGGTATGCACCTCCAGCACTAAATTACTGACAGCATGTGTTTAACAGAAATTTGAAAAACATGTTTTTATTCCTGCTTATATTGATTCATGAACTGTAGTCAACTGGCTGAACGTCCTGGGATAATACTGATGTCCTGTACATTTTTGGCATGTAAGAATCTCATTTGTAGTGACTTGAAATTGAATCAAGCATGTCAAAGGGAAGTAGAGTGCCTGTATCATGTTTCCCAAAGTTTAAGAGAGCAGGCAACATTCTCTTTTCAAGCTTAGTTGATGTAGTACTCCACTAAATGCCTTCTGGTCATTGAAAACATCTTCCCAAATACATACACTTTTATAAGAATCTGAGCAAGAACAGACACTGATAGCAAATATATTTAAAGGATCTAAGAAAAAAAAGTGAATGTGTAAACTCTAAAGAAAAATGGTGCATAGGCAGTGTTTGCCTTAAATTTGTGTTAGTCTTTATTTGGGTTTCTTTAAGTGGAAAAAAAAAAGGCACGGACACATGCTCTCTCCAAACACAAACAAACCACAAAAAAGGGTAAAAAGCTGTTGTCATCCATGATGATCAGATTATCCTACCCTCTCAAGATCCAGGAAAAAAGGAGGAATCAGCTCTTGTCTTCATAGCCATTGTTTCCATCCACCAATCCATGACAATTCAAGTATTAAAACTCCACAGGTTTTCTGTCGAGCCCTGAGAAATCAATGCACAATCAACACCATGAGATATCTGCATAGGCAAGGAGGGAGAGTTTTGTCAAATCAAAGTTTGATCATGCCTTTTTAATGGGGAAAATTCTGCCATGAAGGTGCACTCTAAATATCAATGGAAGTATCTCCCAGGCATACCTTGTGATTTTTATCCAGGTCAACAAGATATGATGGACTATGGTAGGATACTTTTATATCAAGGATGGAGACATGAAGGACAAAAACTGTCTGGTTTTAGGGTACTGAATTCAGTTTATCTCTAAATTAGAGACATGTGACCTCTGTGGGAGTCTCATAGGCTCTTAATAATCAAAATTTTGGGGGACCATCTTGTAAAAAGCACAGGGAAATTAATATTTTTCACTTTTTTCCCTGTGGCTACAGAACATAAAAAGTGTCAAGGCCTTATGCCAAAATGTTCTTTCAAAAGCTGCCATTGGTTCTTACAGCTTCTGTATTTAAAGCTGGAATTTTGAAAACACCTGGAAAAATAAATCATGAAATTGTAAAAATAAAGATTTAAAAATGAAATAAAAAAAGAGACTGACCTAAACTACAGTGAACTATTTTTCCTTTCCCAGCAAAAATGTGTTATTGGGTTTTCAGTCCCCCAAAGCTCATACAATCCCTCTTTACGTTAAATTTTTTCATGTCTCAAAACTGCTCTAATATCAGTTGAACCTGTTTGAACTCCACACCCTACAGAGCCTTTGGCAGTCACTTGACTTTCAGCTTGTATGAGTGACTATAGCTAACAATTAGTCTGTTATTTTACTTCAACATCTTAAAAATCCCTACATTATGTCAAACAGCAGTAAAATCAATTGCTCCTCTCTCTGTGGCTTTTGCTTTGTGTTCTCAGTTTTGCCTCACACTACAGCTCTGTGAACATAAAGTGAATTTCCAGTGCTTGGTGGTGCTGAGAGGACACACTCATCCAACTTCAGACAAAATGGGGAGGTAAAAGGAGATGTCTTTGGGGTAGCTGACACCTGCATTCTATTTTTTCTCCTAAATTTCAGAGATTCATGTTCATAGAAGAAGCAGTTTGAGCACACTGCTAGAATTGAGTAGCACTTCCCACTCAGTGAACACTTAAATGAGTGAAGTTAAGTGTTAGAATAATAGTCTAGAATAAATGTCTTTTCTGCATGTTTCACTCTACCAGTCCTAGAACACATAATGCCTTCCATACAAGTCCATCCAGGTTTTGTTCTAACTTTTTGTTTAAATTACAACTGCATATATTGAGAAGAAGGGTTTTTTTTTCCTCAATTCCTCTCTCCTAAATACATTTTCAAATGTAATTTAAAATTATGTAGCAGTTCAGAAGAAAACTGCATCATGCATTCTCTCCAACTTCAAATAATTTTAAAAAGAAGTCACATCCTATCTCAGGATCTTGCTTAAATCCATGCAGTAGAAATAATCAGCTGATATGACCATGGCTTATTTCAGGGAATTGTTCATACATACAAAACCCAGGGAGGTATAAATTACCCCAAAGTCCAGTGCATTTGTGTTGAATTGGTGAAGTGAAACGTGGTAGGCTTGTTCAAACTCCATCAATATTAGAATCTGAAATGCCACAACAGTCCCAGTTTCCAGATACATTAATTAAAGAAGCAGCATGTGATGACTCTGACAAGGTGACACAAAATGGATAGAGATTAAATAGATTTGTTTAGAGGCAGACTGCAAAATATATGTATTTTGGATCTGTATTTACATAAACATACATCAACCACTATTTTTAGCCATGTATAAACATACGTGTGTGTAGTGACACACAAACATTGATTTGTTACATGTTCAGTACTTAAAAATAAATTATTATATAAATGTATAAAGCTGTGTCTTGTAACAGTCAGCCACTGACCATCAGTAATGAAGGCATAAAACTTGATTTTATTTTTTTATTTTACTTAGTTCTTTACTTTCTCCTACCACTTCTTTCCCTTTCTCTTTCTTAAAAGCCCAGACATAAGATGTCTGCTAATATCTAAACAGTACAGAGGCATTTACAAGTAAGATGACCAATGAGCCAAATCAAACACCATTTATTTTAGCAGGGGAGAGGAATATGTTAGAAGAGAAATCTGTTTTTATATTTAGAATATATTCAGAATGTTTGAAGGGAAGCAGAGCAATCTCCCGCTGTTTTCTCTCAACAGAAACAGCTTTGTCACCAGCAAGGCCGTGTACAAAAGAAATAGTTTTATCTCTTCTTCTTCCAATTTTCCACCTCAGTTTTGCTCTTCCTTGAAATGGTTCATGGAGAAACCAGAATAGGTGTAAATCAATGAGCTTGCAGCAGACACCCAGATCAGCTGCATGCTGTGCTCCTCTGAGAGAACACAGCATGTTGAGCACCTCTGGAAGAGGATTTGCTTCCTCTGCTGCAGCAGCAGAGGTTGAATTCCTGAGAGCATCAGGCTGCCATGATAAGGGTGCTTAGGAGAATTTGGTCCCAAGTGTATGGAATTGCAATAAAACCTTTGCAAGGCAGCAACCAGCAAAGCTTGTTTATTCATTTGTTCTTAAGGAAGGCTGCCCAGCAACATTAGTCCCTTGGTGTACATTTTCCGTCTGTATAAGAACACTTTTATACATTATCTTAAATTTTTTCTTACTAAAATTGCAAAGAAACACCAAAAAAACCCAAAAAAACTTTAGAATGGCAAAGGCTTATTATAACACTGCAAGGGTTGCACAGGGTATAGTGGTACACATTCTATAAAAGCCCCAACATTTTTACAAAATTATTAATATTATTTTAAAAGGAGCAGTTATTTTAGAAAATCCTTTATACTGGCTTCATTCTTCAAGAAGGATTCCAAAATAATTTGTGAATATTATTTATTTTAGATTGTGTCTACTAAGAACATGCATTTTGTAACATAATCTGAAATGAGTGGCACACACTCATCTGTGTTCAAGTATGTCCATGCCTGCATAAGTGAGTGATGGCCTTGAGTGATAAAAACACTGCATTTTTATGTGTGTTGGAGACTCCTTTAATTCTATCTCACAACACAAGGTATAATGATGGCATTTTTGACAAATACTTCTATAGATGAACATGTTCTAAGTCTGGGAATATGAACATTAAATGCAGCTCCTGAGGACTGGGCTGCTATGATTTCTTTGGATTTGTTTGTTTCCATGCATCTCTCTGAACAGAGAGCGAGGTTCCAGGAAACCCTCTGCTAGGCAGCCATGTATCTGAAAGGAGCTTTTCTTCTTATAGTTTGGATTCTTCTGGGGTCTTGTTTGATTGTTGCTTTCTGCTTTTCTCTTTTTCAAGCAGTTACTTGTCCTTCTTTGATAATTCTTATTTTTGATCGAATGTTCTGGTTTATTGGTTGAAATATCTGTTTTGTTTTAATGGAAGGGTTAGGTTTTTTTAATAAATAGGAATATAGAAAATTCAGCAGATCATACTCATAATTTCACTCTTTTAACATTGCTTTCAGCATTCATGGAGCTTTTAATTGAATTTTATGTTACTCCATAAATAAACTCATACAACCAGAACCTTAGAATTGGTGGTTTTACTTTTATCCAGGTAGCCTGGAGGTTTACAGCCTTGTTTCAACAGGTTCACTAATGGGCAGGGGTCAGCTTGGCTGGAAAAAAATCCAAGGTCCTACAGGTGTTAGAAGCCAGCACTGCTGGCAATTCAGTGGTTGGCAGTTTTCTCCTTTTATATTTCATAGCATCTTCTTTAGGATTTTATGACAAATAGAGACATCTAACAGGAGGGTGCAGCTCTCAGACAAACTGGAACACCATAGTTCTGAAAATCTGGGCAATTACACTTCCTGGAAGGAGGACTAACACACGTTATCTAACAATATAACCTTTTGAACTGAGCCTCCTGGCTCAGTCACTTGATTTCTAGTTTCCACTTCTGTGTTCTAAAGACAGGTGAATTATAATTATCTATATTAAATGCACCCATGGATTACTCAATGGATGTTCCAATTTTCTTTTCTCAAATTTATGAGGAGGTTAAGAATCAGAATCTTTCATATACTCAAATATTACATTGGAAAAAAAAAATCCATCAAGTTCTTTGTGTGCAAGTGCAATGATCCTCTCAATGATTAAATGTTAGCAATATGCTGAGTCTGTATCAGCTCCAAAAGGTGTGTCTCACATTATGATTTACTGGCACTTGCATGTACTATTGACCAGCTCACATCTTGTGTGCTCAGCAAAATGATTTTCAGCTTGGTAGCTACTCAAAAGATCACTTGACATGGCTTTGTGCATTTCTGAAGTGAAAGACACAATGCTTTCATCAGCTTTTTCATAATCTTTGCATCAGTGTGCCCAAAGTCTTACATTTTGCCCTTTAATGTTGACTTATTTCACAGCTATATTTGGTGAGTGTATTTCTGCCATTTCGTTTTGTGTTTTATTATACTTTCCACTTATTTAAATTTGCCCTTTTCTTGATAAATTCATTTTATAAATTAAATCAGTATGGCCTGACCCAGAACATATTAAAATGCCATTTGAATCAGTTCCAAATTCAGGTGCTTATAAAAACAAATTTGAGGAGCAACTGTAATTCCAATCCCTCCTATGTTATGTGAGCAATTTAAAATTATGGAAATACTTCCAATTTTATAGGCAATTTGAAATGGAAAACAACCAGAATTCTGGGCATGTGCTTTGTATATAGGGATTTTGCAAATAGAAATGCTTTTAAAGTTAATTTCCATGTGCACCCTGTTACCTGGTTCTGTATATGTTTAAATGAAAATTGCACATTTATATTTTAGAATTCAAAATGTTGCTTTTATTGGACTCCTAGCCAATAAAGAGAACATCTGTACTATAAATGCAATCTGTCTGTTCAATTTGCACTAAATTGATCTTATAATGGATCTATATATTTACTATTCTTTCCATATAGTAGAACAGAATAGAATTTTAGGGGGAGAGGAAGAGAGCAGGCTAAGTTTTCGTTGGTTCCTTAAGCTATAAAATATTATAATAAAATGTATAAAATATATAATCTTCTACTTATGCCCATATATTGCTATAAGCACACAAAATCCTGACATATAGACATGAGTCTCTTTTTGTAATGCTTAAACTATTTTTTCTTGCTCATATGCATGTTACCTTAGTTTTATCCTTTTTCTGCTATGGTGAATCTTTAGGCAGGTGGAAGTAGTAGAAGAATTAGGTTCAACTGAATATCAGTGGTAAAACTTCAGTTTACCAATGCTGTTGTTTATTCCTTCATTAAATGAATCATTCTTTCCTAGCTTATACCTTAAGCACCCTTATAATATATGAAGGGTTGTATAATCAAAACTTAGGAAATATTTCCTTTACAGTAAACATAAATCTGTAGCAAACTAAAACTACCTTTAGTCAATATGGTTTATGCAGAGCTGGTGTAATGACACCTGTCACTGAGGAGAAATATTGCAGTTAACCAGTAAGTGCAGCAAAGACTCAGATCTCAAGGTGGATTTACCAGTATAGACATACCATTACATTTTCAGATGTCTAATTATTAATAGGCAATTAATTAAAAAATAAAAGTTTTTAAAAATTAAAAAAAAAATTATAATCTAGTCCCTTCCCTGAAGAAGCTGTGCTTTTACCTGTGAATGAAAAGACATCAAAGGAAAGGTTGTTAAAAGCTTGTGTCCACAGGCTTTTGGCTTTTGTCTGGTCTAGACCATAATAGCTCCACAGATGGATCCAGAGGACAACAGCACTCACCAGCAGCTGGGGTGCTGGAAAGTCAGGGTCCAGAGCACTCATGATAGTGGAGAACTACAAATCAACCTCCACATGACCAAATTTAGAAAGGCAAAGGCTTATTATAACACTGGTTGCACAGGGTAGAGTGGTTCACAATTTTTAGGAACTAGGCTATCTGTTAGAACAGGAAGCATTAGATATAAGTTTTGTCTAAACCAAAACAAAACTAAGGGTCTAAGGGGAAAAGATAAACTAATATTATAGAGAGACTAAAGGTGCAGAGAGGCACATTGTGCAGGACTACACATTCTTTAATGACAAAGATTAAAACCTTTATTCTTAGGCAAATTTTCCTTGAAAGAAAATGTGTTCAAAACTCAGATAAAAATAACAAAAACACTTGATTAAGCGCTTATCATTTTGAAGGCATTTTTTCCTGCACAAGAAGTTTGCAAACAGAAAAACCCTGGAGGCTAACCAATTGTTTTAAAGGAATGCTTTTTAGAAGCAGCCTTCCATTTCCATCCCGTCTTTAAATTCTTCCCTAGGCATCCATCATGACTGCTGAGAGAAAATGTGACTGGAAGCACTATTGCCAAAATCTACAGCTGTAGAAAATGCAGAATACCAGAAAGTTCAATATCAAACAAGCATACATTAAACCAGAATGTAAATAATTGCTAATATGTATGAATCTGTTCCTGTAGGTCAGAAAAATTGCTCTAAATTAAAATGGTTTTAACCTCATTATGCCCATTGTGAAATGTCTCATCTGATGCCAGTCCTTCCTAAAATAGGTGTTAGAGAGGTGGAGAGAGGCCACTTTCCTGCCACAGCAAGCAGATAACTTTAGGCAGGTTTTTCAGTGCAGTTGAGCTTTTTTGCATTTTCAGTTGGTAAAGCACTAATAATGCATTCTTGTGTACATTATATGACTTATGTCATAAAATATTATATTTATATAGTTTATAAGCACAGGGTGTTGGAGAGTATGAGAGGGAGCCTTGCCCCTTATTTGTCACAAGGCATAATAGCCTAGCTTTAGTACATGAAGTCAGAATTCCTGTTACTGTCTCATCATTTCCAGAATTTTGTTGTCTTTCTGGGGCTCAGCTTCTTTCCATCCAGGTTAAAATTCTGAGACGTGAAAGGTTCAGAGGTCTGTATTTATCTTCTTGATTCATCAATTAAAGAAAACAAGCTTAAAAAGAAAGGATTTTTTTTTAATGACGTGACATTTTTTATTTGTTAGCTTCTTCATTAGCTATTGCATCATAATCTCAAAGTAGCTACACATGACCTCTGAGATAATCTCATTCAGACAGTTGTGGAGCCACCCAGCAATTTCATCATTCCAATGTCATTTGAAATTTTCAAAAATAAGCTTTTTTTATTTTCTAATGATTTTATCCAGATTTTTTCCAATTCTAATTCACAGTCAGTTTTTGCATTTCAAAACTGCATTCTCAACTCTCATTAATTAAAATATTTGAAAAGCAAATCCAGCATTTATGGCTGTAGTGTTGCCTGCTTCCCAAAGGCAAGTCCTGCTTCAGAAATCAGTAAGACACTGGACTGAGCTGCAGTGATTTTGTTCCTTTTACTGGCTGCCTATAAGCACCATTCACAGCTTATTGACTTCAATGACTTCCATGAGACTTTTATTAGTTTTATAAAAGGCAGCTGATTAGCGTGATATTCAACCCTGTTGCATGGTTCTTGTGTTTGGTCTTTTATTTTTGCACACGAAAGTGTCAGTTTCTCATGATGGTAGATGAGTAATACAACAAAAAATGCATATTTTCTATCATGTAGAATTTATATTAAAGAAGAGCCATAAGAAGAGATTTCTGTGCAGCTGTAATGGTGCTGCATCCTGTTGGCATCAGGTTGCTGCTGGTGTCCCAAAGGAATCACTGTTGGGCCTAGTTCTGTTTAATATCTTTATTGATGATCTGGTTGAGGGGATTGAGTCTACCATTAGCAAATCTGTGGGTGACACTAAGTTAGGTCAGAGTGTTGTCCTGCTGGAGGGTGGAGGGCTCTGTAGAGGGACCTGGACAAGCTGGATGGATGGACTGAGACCAACAGCAGGAGGTTCCACAAGACCAAATGTCCACAGGAGGGTGTAGGCAGGGGTGGGTTGGGCCCTTCTCCCAGACAACCTGTGGCAGGTCGAGATGCAATGGTCTTAAGCTGTGCCAGGGGAGGCATAGGTTGGACATTAGAAAGAAATACTTCACAGAAAGGGTTACTAGATGTTATAATGGGCTCCACTAGGGAGATGGTGGAGTGAGCATCCCTGGAGGTGTTTAAGGAAAGCCTGGACATGGCACTCAGTGCCATGGTCTGGTTGACAGGTTGGTGTTCAGTTGTAGGTTGGACTTGAAGATCCCAGAGGTCTTTTCCATCCTAACTGATTCTGTGATTCTGTGATTCTGTGATTGATTCTGTGATTCTGTGAATTAAAACTATCTGTGAATTAAGTTCTATTGATAAGATTTTAACCAGTATATCTCACTGTGCCTTGAATAACTCTCAGGGTCTCCAAGAATTCAGTGCATTTGCAACTCATCTTACAAAGGAATTAATCAAGAGTCCTGGACGTGATGGAAAAGTGAAAAGAAGTGATGGAAAAGCCCTGACTTACAAAGCAGATAATAGGATTTAAAACAGATGTATAATGTAAGTGTTTTGAACAGTTTAGGTGCAATGAATCTGCTGAAACTGCCAGGGTTTCTGTGCTGACTATAGAGGAAGACCAGATGATGAGTTAAGGCAAAGTTACTAACGTGTGAATGGCTAAAACTAGGGTGAGTTAAATGCCACCTACGCACTTATGAAGGAAATGTGAGACAAGTTTATGAAGCCACAGTCAGCCCAGAGATGGTCAGGTCTTGATGAAAGAAGGGAAAAGCAAGGAGGAACACTTGGGCAATTTATTCAACCACCCTGTCCCAGACAGCCCTGCTGTGCATGATGGGGATGATTCATTCAGGCAGTCCCAATGCCAAGGAAAACAGCTCTATGCAATCTGAAATGAAAATGGGCCGTCATAAGGTTGAGGAACAGCACATTTCCCTGGGGTGGATAATATCCATGCACAACTACAGAGGCAGAAAGGAGACTTTAAGATATTTGGTATATTATTCAACATTGTTTCTTTCAGAAGTGAGTTGGATGATTGCCCTTCAAGAGCTGAAGCAAGAACAATCATGTAGTGTGGACATTTGAAAAAAATATACCCCAGTAACTTGGACATATAGTCCCACTGGATTTTGCTGAGATCTGAGTGCAGACTATTTATTTTATCACATCAGAAGAAAAAAACATAAGTCTACCAAATAATGTAGCAAAAGAGTATTATTGACATGATGACCACAACTGGGCTGTCACTGAGGGAAGAAAGTTGATTGCACAGCTTAGGGGACAACACACTGGTAGTGACTGTATGAGATGTAAAGAGATAAATAGGAGATAAATTTCTGAGGAAAGTTACAACAGCACTGGTCTGCCAGTGGATATTTATATCAGAATGCCTGTATTATACCATTATACCAATTTTGTTGGTTTATCAATATATTAAGACTCATATGAATACCAGGAGATATAGATGTAGATAGATAGATTAGATATAGATACAAATGGATATAGATATAGATATATACAACAACAGCAGCAGCACAGAGGATCCTACCTCAGTTCAATTGTTAAGGTAATCAGCTTGTCTTTGGCATATTATTGTTCCTTTTAAATACAGAAGTGAAAATGAAACTTTGTCAACAGAAAAGGCTTCCCAGGGGAAGTAGTCAGGGCAGCAAGCCTTCCAGAATTCAAGGAGCTTTTGGACAATGCTCTCTGGCACGTGGTGTGATTATTGGGTTTGTCCTGTGCAGGGGAAGGGGTTGGATGTGACAGTCCTGGTGGATCTTTTCCAACTCAGCATATTCTGTGATTCTGTGATCTATGAATAACAGGTGTATTGAACATATGCTGCTCAAATGGGCTTACTGCTAGGTCCATGCTTGTGTACAAAATAAACTCATTTTTGAGAACTGTATTGTATGAGAGCCTGAATTTTACTGGAGAAACTGCTGCAATAAGATTAACTCAATTAATGGCTATGCAGACTGCTACAATCTACTCTGAGCTAAAACACATGTGTCTGGGTGACCTTGGGTCCAAACACCTGCAAATCTCTTTGCATTTCATTCAGTGTATTTATTGTGGTTTTTATCCTATTTATTTTGATTGGGTGTCATTTGTTTTTGCACAGAGCCTCATGTATTTTAGAAACAGAAGTAATATATACATAAATGTTTCATTATTCTTACTATTACTACTACTACCAGCATCTGTAGGTTGAGGAATTGGTTTGCAGAGTTTTCCCAGATGTTAAGCAGAGTTTGCATCAGTGAGCAGTGAGCAGGAGAAATGGGACAGAACAAAACTGATGTGATAGAAGCAACTGCAGAGTGAAGGGAAAAACCTCAGAACCATCCAAGGAATGGATTTGACACCTTCTGAGTCTGCAACAGACCTCTCTAGAGGAGAGCACCATGATGAAGGATGGTGTGATTTAGCTCCTGAGTACTACCCTAAATTTTTACTGTCACCAGCCAATCTAAGTCTCATTAACAATGTTAGGGAGAAAGGAGAACTAAGGGCATATATGTCAGATTTAGAGGCTGTTCCTGGAGCTTCCACACATGATTTCTGTTCTGCTGAAATATTATTTCCTCTCACCACATCTGAGATGGTTGTTTTACTTGGAGTCCAGGTCTGTCTAAGAGAAGGCCTTTTTCTAGCAGTGAGATCAGAAATTGATTTAACTTGAAAAGATAATTGTCACTTAATAACACAGATAGAAAACTGCAAATAAAACTCAGTTTATGGGATGAAAGCACTGTAAAATGACAAAAGTGTGATGAAATGATGAGGAACATTTAGAGACATAGCTCAGAAGGTGTCTTTTAACGAGCTTTTGAGGTCTGCTCTGGACTTAATCTCAATGCCCTTTGGAGACTAAAATTGGATATTCACTATTCACTGTAACCTAATCAGAAATTCAGGCACTTTTCTTGAACCTGGGTGGGCAGTTTGGCAGTTTTCTAAAAGCAGGGTTTTTTTCCCATTGGTTATTTTTTTCTTAGTCAGCTGGTTTCCCTCTGCCCCTTGGCTCCTGAAATTTGTTGATTACCATGCAAACAAATCCCAGGCATGGGCCAGAAAAGGGTTCACAAATGTACCTCATTTTGCATATGTCATTAATTTGAATGTTACAACTTATATGTTCATCACATTTAGATCCTTTGCTTGGTGATGGCTGCTGGTTGTTGATTTACTGAAGCTTTGAGCCTTCTTCCAGTGGGGTGGTGTTTGCACCATGTTCTTTTCTTACCAAGTTACACAGTAATGCTTTTACTAGTTCTGACTTCAAAACCTATTCCTGCATTTATGAAAACCACTCATTCTTTTTAATGATTTTTCCTTTGAGATAAAGCAAATGTCTAACATCCTCTCATTTAGTTTGCATGGAAATACACTTAAAAACCCCCCAAATCTCTGTCAAGGAAGGAACTAAAAAAGCACAAGTAACTATAACTACTTCCTTCTTACACCCTAATTCCTTCTCTTCTTACCAGAATTCTTCTAAAAATGTAATACATTCTGACAAAAACTGGAATTTGAGTGTTCTTTTCAAGTAGAGAAATGGCTAATGCAAGAAACAGACAAAAATAAGTTGAATTTAGTTGTATTTCTCCATGTCTTTTTAATCAGCATTTATTTATACTTGGAAAACCACTTCCCTTTTGAATGCTTCCCTAACATAAGGGCCAGAAACTTTCATCAACATTTTACAAGCGTGACTGAAGCTAAACAGCATATTTATCCTGGATGGCATCAACCCAGTTACAACTTCAAGGAGATAAATATTGCAGCTGAACGTGTCGATGCAAAATTGTGGTGAAAGGAGAAATAATTTGATATTCTACTCAGAGATATATCAAAAATGTGACCAGGTTAGTGCTTTAATTCAGAGCTGGACGTTCCTGAAGAGTCTAGGGGACTGTTTGGTATTTTGAATATCTGCCATGAAATGTCTGGCATCAATTTGGGGAAGAAGATTTTCTACAAAGACATTCCTCTGCAAACCTTGAGTCATTTAGGTTATGAGTTTTAAGTCAGAGCAAATATGCAGGGTCAGGATTAAATGTTTATCTGGTCCCATGTCCTGTGTCTGACATGTCAGCCAGTGGCCATGCCGGGGGAGGACACGGTATGAACAGGAGAAGGATTCAGTGACACTTTGCAGTTATGGTCCTCCAGCTTCCAGGGATATCTCCCAGCTACAGCACTTTCTCTGCCAGAAATTGTAACCTTGTGGTTTTGGGAACATTACAGAAACAAGTCCAAAATTTATAATGATTGAATCCAGCTTTTTTTTCTTTTTTTTCCCTTTTCCCCCCCTCCCATTTCTTTATACATTTCACAATCCCTCAAACTATTGGAAATATGCACACAATTTTTTCATACTTGATCATGGAAAGCATAGATATTTCTCTCCTGTGACTTATGATATGTCACAGGAATGCACTCCCTTGCAAATCTCTGTAGTTTCAGGGTTTTAGCAGAAGCTGAATTACTTCAAATTTATATATGTATATATATATATAAAAGAATGTGTTTTTTGGAACAGTGCCCATCTTACTCCAAGAAGGAATTATTAGAAATCTCTCAGGAAAAATTTTTCTTGTGAGATTTTTTCCTTAATTTGTAATAAGAGTAAGGTACTTCATACTTTTCTTAGATAGTTCATAATTAAAAGACAAAGTTTACTTTTACTCTAATAAGAATTTCAGATTAGATTAAACTAAGATAAGAAGATATAATAAGGGACCAAGTTTTATACCAAAGTATTGCTCTACTCTTATTTATGTAGGATAATAAATTATGTACATATTTATTTATTTATTTATTCATTCATTCATAAACACTGTGGCCATTATTTATACATAAACATGAGGCCACTATGGTGAAAGGATGTAGGTAGTATACATGCATATATCATAGCTGTGTTTTTTCCTTGTGTTGACATGCAAATTATTGTAGGACCTGGCTTTCCAAGCGGATGGGAGTCAAAATTCCTGCCATGGCCCTGACTCTTATATTCTGGAAGCCAAATCCCCAGAGTCCCAGACTTTCCTCCAGATGCAGAGTGTAACTCTCAGCCAGATAAACATGTACTAGAAGGTTTATGCATCCATATCTAGGTATAATTTTGCATTTTATATCATANAGTCCAAAATTTATAATGATTGAATCCAGCTTTTTTTTTTCTTTTTTTTCCCTTTTTCCCCCCATTTCTTTATACATTTAACAATCCCTCAAACTATTGGAAATATGCACACAATTTTTTCATACTTGATCATGGAAAGCATAGATATTTCTCTCCTGTGACTTATGATATGTCACAGGAATGCACTCCCTTGCAAATCTCTGTAGTTTCAGGGTTTTAGCAGAAGCTGAATTACTTCAAATTTATATATGTATATATATATATAAAAGAATGTGTTTTTTGGAACAGTGCCCATCTTACTCCAAGAAGGAATTATTAGAAATCTCTCAGGAAAAATTTTTCTTGTGAGATTTTTTCCTTAATTTGTAATAAGAGTAAGGTACTTCATACTTTTCTTAGATAGTTCATAATTAAAAGACAAAGTTTACTTTTACTCTAATAAGAATTTCAGATTAGATTAAACTAAGATAAGAAGATATAATAAGGGACCAAGTTTTATACCAAAGTATTGCTCTACTCTTATTTATGTAGGATAATAAATTATGTACATATTTATTTATTTATTTATTTATTCATTCATAAACACTGTGGCCATTATTTATACATAAACATGAGGCCACTATGGTGAAAGGATGTAGGTAGTATACATGCATATATCATAGCTGTGTTTTTTCCTTATGTTGACATGCAAATTATTGTAGGACCTGGCTTTCCAAGCGGATGGGAGTCAAAATTCCTGCCATGGCCCTGACTCTTATATTCTGGAAGCCAAATCCCCAGAGTCCCAGACTTTCCTCCAGATGCAGAGTGTAACTCTCAGCCAGATAAACATGTACTAGAAGGTTTATGCATCCATATCTAGGTATAATTTTGCATTTTATATCATACTGATGGAGATTCCAGTTGGAAAGGAGCTTTCCCTGTATCATTTGTGCATTTTATTGTTGACTATATTGTTACTGATAAGTGGAGACATTTCTCATTTCCAGCAGTCACAGAAATAAATTTTGTTCTATGTCATTTTACCTACCTATCTGCAGCCACCTTGCCAGAGCACTGCCCAAGTCCTAGGTATGTAACTTACTTTTTCATTGCCATCATTCTGATTTTGGGACTTTTAAACTTTTTTCTATGTGAAAACTTCTAATAAGCAGCTTACACTTTTAAATAAAACTCTTCCTGTATTTTTCAATTATTTTAAAAGGAGCAGTTATTTGAGAACTGAACTGCTTTAACAGTGAACTGAAGAACTTTAACAATCAAAATCCACATCTGAATATCACAACATTATGAACATTCTTATTTCTCCCTTTTGTAACATGACAGTACAACAGTCCAGTGTTGCTTCCCCAGTCAAAGAAATTGATGATGCACTGTTCTATATCACTATCCTTTCTCTCATGTGCTAATGATTACATGTATTACCTTGCTTATTTATTATTTCTGCTCAGTGTGAGTTTATTGCTTTACTACATGTATTGTTTTACTTTTATGTTGCTTTCATGTTCATCACACATGTTGTCAAAAAAACAAAGGGGGAACACGGCTCCTCAAGAACATTTATAAAATGCAGTATTTACACTAGAGATTTTGAAAGCAGATCATCAGTTTTTATCCCCAGCAGAGTGATAATCTTCTGAAGATTTTTGTGTGCAAAACCAATTTCTAAAAGTTTTAGGTAAGGATCCCCAGCTGGGTGTGCAATGGCAAGGCCTAGATGACCTGGGGGAGAGGATATGTGTGTGTTTTGTCACCAGCAGGTCTGAGGTGGCTGCCTGCTTGTCTGGACAGACACTGATTGCCCCTGGGAGGATGGGGCACACTGAGAGCAAAAATTACCAAATCCAACCCTCATGCCAAGGGAGGAGCAGGGCAGGGCTGCCAGGACATGGCTGTGTCTGGAGGCTTACAGGGACAGCCTGACAACAGAGACCTTGTTCCCTACTGCCCTCACCATCACGTTACTCTGCTCCTGCTGACCTTTTCCAGTTATCCCTGTTCCATGCTTCCAGAAAGACATCCAGCAATGTCAAAGTCAGCATTTCCAGCTAATGGACTTCCTTCTGCCTAAACAGCATGGCCCTGGGCTCCAGCCTAGGAACTTTAGGACAGTAGCCATTTATTTCCCCTTCCTGGGGACATTGGACATTATCTTCTTGTTCTCCTATGCTGCAGGTGTCTTTGTCAGTGGCATGGTTGTATTTGATGGGTTTTGATTGATTGTGATCTGTTTTCCATGTATCTTATCCTGTGTCCAGCAGATGACCGGTAATAGTCTCAGTGGGACAATGGCCTTGCAGGCGCAGACTGTTTGGGCAGGAGGGTACAGGAACCCTTAGCACAAAAAAAAACCAAAAAAAAAAAAAAAAAAACAAAAAAAAAAAACCCAAAAAACCCCACCAAAACCAAAAACGAAAACAAAAAACACCAAAGAAAGAAAGGGAGACACTGGCTCACATCCACATTCCCCTGAAGCAAAAGGTTTTCTGGACCCTGTCTAGTAAAGGCACAGATAAAACCAAAGCCTGGTCTAGCACACTACAGAGAAGAGTGGGTACAAGGCCCTGAGCCCTGACCATGCACCACTAAATTATTTATGGGCTTTTCTGACAGGCAGTAGCAACTCAGACTCCTGTGGTTCCTGACAATGTTATTAAATAGAGCTGTAGGTGAAGATCAGAAATAATTTATTTATGTAATAACCAGCCCTACTGGAAGGCTTGGGTGTGCAAGGCCAGCAAGGCCATTACTTGAATTTATGCAGTTTAAGAAAGTCACTTCACAGCTAACCTTAGAAAATAGTGTAGACCTTGTTGCCACTTTGTTTTCTCTTGGTATAGAAGTGGGTGGCTATATTTGTTGTGGAAAGCTTGTAAAAGTAAACAGTGCAATTATTTTAATCTCTTAATATGTTTGGAATTACAGTTCATGGCTGTTCAAAACACTCTGGTCACTGGGGTTTGCATAACACATATGCCATAGAGTCAGCAAATGTCTGCCATATGAGCAACAAATATAGAATGATAAAATAAATTCAAAAGAAGACCTTTCCAACCCTGGATACCCAGGAGATAAGGGAAGCAAAAGTGACAGCTGTCTTCACCAAGAGAAAATCAATTCAAATATTGTTTTTCAAAGGATTCCTCTAACTAAGGAAGATTTATTTTACCATGGGCATGCCAGAAATGCCATGATGTTAGGAAAAATATTAGAAGAGTTATTTGAGACCCAAAACTCCACCATAGCAAGAATCAATTATTAAAAAACAAATAAATGGATACTTCAGTCCTAAGGCAAACAAAGTAAAGTAGTAGTGCCACATTTTCTGCTTTTGTCTAGGATATATTAATTTTCTATATTATTCAACAAAATAGATTGGATCCAGATTATGACAACAACATTCACATTGCAGGTTCCCATGCAGATTACTAGGAGTACTTCTGGATTAAAAATGCCATTTATGGGGAGTTAGGTATGGTAATTTTACTGGTAGTGATTAGAAAAGAGCGATACTTTACAAAATAAAGTATCCCACTGGTGCTTTTTATTAAAATAACTTTTATCCTAAAACATCTTATTCAGTTTGTTTATTATGTGGATATAGCAAAGATACTGGAGTATGAGAGCCTTTCTCCTCAATGTCTTAGGTCAGAGCTAGGATTCCTGCTGATGCTTCCAGTTCAGTAGGGAGGATTCAGTAAAATACAACTTAGAAGAATAGCACTTAGTAAGGTTAAGATGATAAATACAGCATCTCCTTGTTCACAGATATAAAGTGAAATTAATATTTTTTAAAGATATTTCTCCATGTGAATAAACTCACTTCCTAAAACACAATTTATGTGCACTGTATCCTTGACCATTGGAATAGGGTTGGACCCTATCAAATGCCCATTTGTGGTCTCTGGGTACATAATCCAAAAGCTCTGATTCACTCCCTAGTCAGCTCTTGGTCCCCTGCTCAGTCATCTTGCACAGACACAAGTGCTTCAGTGCTGTTTTTCAGTATCCACATACTTGTTTATTAAATTCAAATGAAACTTTCTCTTCTTGACAAGAAACCAGTTTTGTAATTTAATACCACATCAATAATTTTTTTAAAAACCAATCCCAGACAGATTCAGCTTCACCACAAACAATTTTAGCACCTACAAAAATGGAAGGAAGTTAACACAAAACAAAAGAGGCAGTCACAACTTTTGTGTAAAAAATAATTTCCCAGAAAGTACCACAAGAATTTTCAAAAGCTGTCAGGATTTTCCCCCTATTGATCATAATTACCATGTTTAGAAAGCACAAAGAATAAACTGAACATCACATCAGCACTGAGCAAGTAGCCTCCAAGGAAGGCTAAAGGCAGATCACCTTCTATAAATTTACAACACAGCACGAGAGTACAAATTCCAGAAAGAAGTTGTTGAAATACAGCATTAAATTCCTTTATAAATCATTTTTAGTACAGGTAATTAAGCAGAGGCAAAAGCCATAGCAATTTGGATTAGATTTGGAACTATATTTTACAATCTGTTGCGTAATTCCTTAGTCTACATGAAAAATTTCTGCTTTAAATTTATATTCCAAGTGAGAATAATATAGTCCATAAGTGAAAAATGGCAGGAATAACTTGATGAATGAAAGCAAAGATATGATTGTTCTCCCTGAAGTTTAGGATGAAATTTGACAGAGTAAATGTGAACAAAAAGATCTTTTTTTTAAAAAAAATCCAACACAGCAAGAAGTATGATTTGCAAATGGCTGAAAAATATTACATTGCATATGATACTGGTTTAAAATAGTGCTTGATTAATTCAGCAGTCCACAGCCTGAGTCTCTTTAAGTAATATAGACTTAGTAAATCATTCTCAAAGAGAGAGAGGCTGAGATTCAAAGAAAGCAGGGACTAAGCTAATGAAAACATATGACTGCAAGAAAGCTTCCTCAAAATAAGTGCTCATTTAATTTAAATTTAAATAATCATACTATTAGAGATTATCAGACATCTGTGGTTTTCCCACTCTGCTTGTGTGTTAGAAAGTTAGCTAGGCAAGCCTGTGGGATCTTGTTTGGGAAAACAGAAATATGAAGAGTAAATGTTTTTATAATAATTGTTTAGGACATATCTAAAGGCTGTTCTGAAGGATTTAAATATAATATGACAAGATCAAATTACAAAGGAAGAATTCATCACTATCAGACCTAGAGAGTATAAAAATCTTTGTTTTACCAATTAATTAAAAAGGAAAGAATTATGAGATCAAGGAGAACGTAATAAAACTATCTGAAGATTAGAAAGCCTGACAAATCTGAAGACTGGTCAAGTATGTCTTGAATTTAATCTAACAAAGTTACTCTACTTTCAATTCATTTCTGCCTAATGTTTTTAAACTGAATCTAAAATATTGTTTTGCATTAATGAAATTTATAATAAAATGGAAAAAACCCAATGGTATTCACATCTGGAATATCCCACATGAGCAAGCCATGTTGTGCTGCTATTTGTTTGCATTCTGTCTGGGCTAAGTGTTGTCTGTGAAGGGAAACTTCTGCATGTGAACTTCAGGCAGCAGGAGTCAGGGTGCACCTAGAAAACACATTTTCAGCTGAAGCTGGGAATGGTGTAAGGCTTTAGAAACTCATCCACTAAAAAGTACTAAAGAGTAGAGTTCAACCTGGATGGTTGAACTTTGGTTTATGCAGTTTACAGAACTGCATTTCTGTAATGGGTTCTGGATTTGTGATGGTGTCTTTCTAAAGATGGAGGTCTTGTGGGGCCAGGAGGGAAAGGAGGAGCCCAAATATTTTGGGGACTTGATGCAAATTCTGAAACCAACAGATGAAGTCAACACCAAACCTTCCCGTGGTTTCAGTGGCCCCCAGATATATACTTGAACTTCTGCAGGCCTAGGAGGACCAAACCAAAGCTCTTGAGTTTCAATTATGATTCATCTGGCAAAAGCTGCTGTTAAGTCTACTCAGTAACTAAAATGAGACATTGCTAAAATCTCCTTGGCAAGTAACTACTGCACTGGAGCTGCCTTTCAAAAACATCCACAACTGCAGTTTGTTAGGATTGGTTCTTACTGCTGTTCACTGGGAGATGAAAAATGGGGAATACTGGAGAAAGAAATTTTAGTCTTAAGAAAGAAGGAGGTAAATTTAGAAGTTCAACAGCTTCTGTAATGTCATGAATATGCGTACATACATGCACATATATATAGCATGTGTATATAAATACATATACCTATAGACAGCATGTGTATATATGCACATATAAATCTACAGCTACATATCTAAGATTAAAAAAATATTTTTCCAACATGTGACAAGTTCCTTTTCTCTGAACACAAACCATTAAGCACTCTGCAAGTGTGCCAAACGCTGCTTTGAATAAAAAAGGGAACCACTGACATTGTTTCCAGCCTGCCAAAATAAACCCACCCCGGCTGCTGAGAGGGAAACCAACGGGACATATGTGTGTGATAACCTCATTCCAGAGTAAATCCAACCACGATACTAAGGTGTAATTTGAATAATAAAAAGTTTCATTAACTGTAAAGCAAAACACATTTTATGCCTGGAAGGCGATTTTGAGCTTTGTTCTTCTTCCTGCTCCCTTCCTGTACCCTTCATTACAATATAATCAATTAGGAATGAGCTTGAATCAAAACTAGGATGCCAAGAAGCTCTGAGCACCAAAGAAAATTTGAAATTGTGTATCTACATTCAGTGGATGATTGTGTGTATCTGCATTCAGTGGATGATTACACATTTCTGGCAGAATTTTAGTAAACCCAGGTAAAGAGTGTTTTTACCAAAGGGTAGCTTTCCCATGAGTGGAATGATTTTGCCTGTGATTCCATTAGTAGCAGCTTTCTATGTGATTTCCTGCCCCTTCCTACTTTCAAAGTAATGTGCTCTGTTCTTAATCTCCTGCATAATGGTTTATGCTACAACAGTTAATGCATATTTGCAGTTATCCAGAATGCCACGGTCAGCAATCACAATTGGGCTGGAAAGCAACAATGCATTAAGCTGTGATAAATTAATCACTTGTAAACTTGTGGACATGTCCTGAGGAACTTATGATCGCCCTTGAGCAGAGTATTTGTTCCACTCTATCATTTTAATGGCTTTAGCCTCTCACCACTACTGTGACAAAAGAAAATTCTCCTTTCATTCTTTCCTTTTTTTTTTTTTTTTTTTTTTTTTTTTTTTTAAATAAAAAAATNTTTTTTTTGCTAAAGAAAAAGATTTAAGGAACAGAGAAGAATGGTCACATAGAATGCATATGTCTGAAAAGGAAATGAAGGCTTAATCTTCTCAATTTTATGAGGATTCATTAATTGCTGGACAATTCTTCCTCTTGGGTTTTTTTTCAGCCATAAGTTTTTAGGTATTTGGGAGGATGAGGAGGGCGAGGAGTCATATTAACATTAGGAATAAAGAAGACCAGATTCAGATAAAGTAAAAATTGGCTGAAACCCTTCCTCAAACCTCAAAGCCCTTCTGAGGTTTGAAAAAGTTTAGTACACTCCTTTTATTTGTTTCATCTGCTTCTATGGTACTTCCTGATATTGGAGCAGGGAACAGAACAGTGAAAATACCATTGAAAGCTGAGGTTTGAGTGCCTGTTGCCAAATGTACACTCCCTCACTGTTTTTGTTGAGGATGTTGTTCAAGATTATTTTTATTAGGCTTCTATAAACAGAAAAAACAATACCAGCACAGTCCACTCAGATATCACAGATATCTGAGCATCAGGCCTAAAGAATGCTGTGGTATGTGGACTAGACACAGCTCCCTGGGCTCCAGATTAGCTATCAAGCCCTTTGGATGCACCCTGGCATTGCTTCAGGAGGGCTCTAGGGAGCCCATGAATGTAAGTGACATCACCTACTTAAAACCTTTCATTGTGGCTGTCAAACATATGGAAAAAAATGTGGGATAGAAAGGAGGTACAGATTCACTACTGATTAAATATTTTTATTTTACTGATGTTCTTTCAAACATAATTTCTGACAGTCACAGAACACCAGCACCAGTTCTGGGGTGTCTGAATTAATCATATGTTGCTTACACGTTTGTCATTCTATCAGAAAAATATTTTTGAAGAGCCCATACAAGCATGCACATCTGTACTGTCATCATCAATCTCCCTGAAATCCAGAAACTGGAGGAACATCTCCTTGCAATGTTCAGGTGAAACTGTTTTATGGCCACAACACCTGACACCCCAGAAACCTCTTAAACTGTCATGGCAATTTTTTTTCAGGCTTTTGCAATAAATTGTACTCCTTTTATTGCTTTGAGCTTTTAAAAAAGTCATGCATGTATTCAAGGTATTCCAGAGTCACCGTGTTTTAGGGGTTTTAGCTGCTTTTGTTAACCTATCCAGTCCACCTTTTAGTATCTATATATGATAATCAAAAGTGAGAGTTTGTGATTGAAAGGTGCTGGAAATTTTTGGTCTAGATGAGATGAGTTACTGCTATCAGATGATCATCTAGAAACCTCAGCAATTCAATTAGCACTAATTGAAATGGTAATTGGTAATGTCAGCTCAATGGCCTCAAAACAAATGAGCCTTAAACCTGAACTGTTCCCTTATCTCCAGTACTTAGATTTATATCCTGGAAATGCTTATTGACACAGAAATGCATTTGTTGGCAAATTCATTGGAAAAATTACTGGAAACATATCAAATGAAACTGGAAGAAATGTAAAACTGGAAGGACTCATGAATGTATGATAAGGTATAACTCTGCCCTGATAGGAAGGAAAGTGAAATGTCCAGATGCTGTTATTTAAAAATAGGATTAATTTTCCCTAACTTTAGGTGTTTATAGCATAAGCTTTTTAGCTAAGGTTGTAATTCAGAGGTACAGTAACTGGCACCTAGAGCCATTTCTGCTGACTCATTAAATCCTGTCTAATGCCCTGCTACTGCTCCAGAAGGTCACAGATTTTTCTAGGAGTCCCATGTCATCTTTTCCAGCTCCAGATACATTTTTGGGATGCTATAGAGCACCTTAAATGGCCATGGATACCAAAGCTGGAGCAAATGAATCATGTCTGAGGTGCCTACACTCTCTCTAGGGGAGAGGAGATCTTTAATTTGAGGAACTCACAGTGATGGTGAGAGGCTGCCCACACGTAGGTCAGCAGTGGTGTCTGAGATGCCTTAGGACTGGCCTAAGCACAGGTCTGCCAAAATTCACATCCCCCAGAAAATACCACGGAAAACCAGGGCTCCTCAAATGGCACAGGATACCAACATGTGGACAGCTGAAATGAGCCCATATATCTGAATTTGGAGCTATATCTCATATTTAATGTTAGGGAAAGTTAATCCTGTCATTTATATCCCAACTTAAGAGTATCTTCTGGAAGTATTCTGTGATTCAATACCAGGAATCCACGCTAAAGAGAAGGCATCAGTTTTCTGTAGCGTGGACACAGCCCTCCCACTCAGCTTTGAAACTGAGGATGTGGAAATGAGAGTGGAACTAATACATCGGGATCTCAGCAATTTAAGGTTCTAACCTTAACCTCTAACCTTGTCTTAGAGGGTTATTTAAGCAGCTAACCTGCTGGATTGTTGACATAAGTCTGTCTTTGAAATATCCATCCTGAGCTTTAATGGTGAATTTATACACTCAGAACAAATAAGTAAGGAACAGAGAACAGAGGGTCAAATCTCTAGCTGAAGGAAATTCAGCAAGTACCTGGCTAAGAATAAGTCCTCGTAATGGAAAACTGTGTAGCAGAAAATCCATTTCCACAGTTACTGAAAAGATGTATGTACACAGGACACCTGGTGGGCTCCAGAGGGAACCCATAGGACAAATGAGTTTCCTAAACTTGTAATTTATCAAGGCTGTGGTCCAGAAAGACACTTAAGACACTTGTATCTGAGTATCTTTCATCATTTCTGTGAAAAGGAATAGGCCAGCAATCTTGCAAGAGTTTAAATATCTTATTCTAGTTTGTCAGAAAACTACTTTGTCTGGCTGATCTATTAAGCTGTTCTACCCAGCTGGAAAACACTCTGCACTTTCATGTCCTATATTGTTCCACCACTCTGTTTATTTTGCCCATTAATGAAAATGCTTTCAGAGTGGATTAGATATAATCAAAATATTATGATCTCCCCACCTTCAAGGGTTGGCAGAACATAAAACACAGGCCAATGCAGCTGACCAGCCAAGGAGCAGATTATCTGTGACAGATAGAGAGTGTCATATTGCTGTTGCAAAACAATCCCCTGCATGTTTGAGTGTCTGGAGGGAATGCATTAGAGAAATAAACTTGCAAAAAAATAAAAAAAGGGTATATTTGTAAACACAGAATGCTCATATAAGAGTTGCATAAACTAACACCACTTGAAAAACTATTAATGTGCACAAAATAAACTTTTAAATGAGGGTTTAATGATAAGATAACAACACATTTCCTAAATGACTCAATCTTCAGAGAATATCAAAGGTTACCAAAGGTGACAATCTATAAATGAACAAACATGTGCATTAAATTTTTTGGAAATGGTAACAACTTCAGAGATGAAATTTATTTTGATCCAATGCTTCCATGAGCAATGAACAGTTCCATATTTCCCACGTAACAACAAATAGGATTTTCCTAGTGGATGTAAAGCCTCCAGAGTGTAATGTTTGCATTATGGAACATTATAATGATCAAATCATCATAACACACTGAAGGCATCTAAATATGAGCAATGCCATATAAAAATAAATGAGAACAGAGTGGATATTCATATAGTTTCTTCTCCAGAGGCAAATAGGGGATTAAGTAACTTAATGAATGATGATGAAAAGACAAAGCACTGCAGTAAACTCAGCCCTGCTGTAAATAGACACAACCCCATTGACAACTGAATCTGTTCTTGTCCAAAGCCATATTTAGGATGGAAGGTTTCCATCCCCACGGTGCATTCATTACATCTGTCTCACAGTAAAGCAGCTCCATTGCTTGCACTAAATGGAGCATGTCATTTTCTTAAATAAGTGCCTGGCCATAAAAAGACCCCAAGCATATATAGAACATTGTGGGAGAAAAACAGCTTCCAGTTCTGATCCTTGCCTTTGATTTCACAAGCCCTTTTTCTATCAGCAATCACATTTACAGAACATTCATTTTAATTCCCCAAAACGCTGCATTTACATGAGGGAACAAGCCCCTATTATCAAAACAGAGTCCTGATGTACTTCCACAGTTAAGCTGATGTAGAACACTTGACTTTAGCTCTTGAGAAAGTACAGCAGGTCAATTACAGGCTCAGACAGCAAAAGTGAAAATGTGGAGTTCTTGCTATCAATCCAAGTTCTTTGGGATTTAGCTTTACCTGGGATTTCTCTCCATGAACTGTGATACAGAATCCAGTCTCTCTCCAAGTTTCTAGAAGTGCCAGGGCTCAGGTACCAGAGTTCCTACAACAGTTCAGGGTTACAAGAAAAAGTGACCACAGACTTCACTGACACATTGCTGGGTTCTCATTCCCCAGCTATCAACATCAGGTTTCTCTTTTGCCTACTGAACTTCCTGCCTGGAACATTTGCCTGGATTTCCTTTCTACAAAATGCCTGAGCACAAACAAGAAGTTTCTACAACACCAAAGTTTCTGGAAGATTGGCATATTTGCTGTGCTCAGTAGAAATTGAGAATATAACATTTTCTGATGGGTCAAAATAAGGTTAAATATTTGGGTTTTTTTTAGTTAGAAAACCATTTTGCCATGACTACATAGTTTTGATCTTAAATATGATTACATCAGTATCATGGTTTATCACTAATTGTCAGATCATGATTTAGCTGTTATTTCCTGCCAGTGATTAGGAATTTTGAAAGTATGTCTATCTCTGTTTTTGTGTCCAAAAAAGTTTCATCAACCTCAGAACCTGTGTCAGATATATGGGGAGGAAATCCACTCAGTCTAGGTGTCAGAAGGTGACAGTGTTGAACTGATTTATAGAAATGATTGAATGTTTGCAGAAGACTTCACAAGCCATGTTGGGTTCATCCAAAAGATGTGACTTTACTCTTGAGAAACAGATTACCTACTCCTATACAGGTGTGCATTAAATTGATGTGAAAGTAACAGATTTCTCCATGCATTTCAGAAAGAATTGGATTAGAAGTATGATCCACCTTTGCTCTGATCTCACAGCATGTAGAAATACCAATATGAGTAGCAATGGGTACAAATCCAAATGACTTGCTGAAAACAGTCCAGATTGAATAAAACAACCTTATTGTTATGTGCATCTTTACCCAGTCTCTTCTGGGATAGAATTGCTGTGTTTGCTTCATGGGTACAGAATAAAGGCATTTAGATAAATGGTGAAGAGTATGAAATGCACGATGAAGAGTATACAAAATAAAAAATGTAACCTTTGTTACTTTTAATACCTTGTTACTTTGTTACCTATAAAACCTTTGTTACTTAACAAAGGTTTACTTTGACTTTTGCTGCTTTTAACTGGATTAACTGAAACATGGACCCAGGGTTAGGAGAGGAGTATATAGCAAACAAACAAACAAACAAACAAACAAACAAACAAATCCCAATATCTATGCATTTAAGTGAGGGAAAGGGTGGAAATGTATGTTTAGTAAAGACAGTGTGTCATTCCTTGTTCTCCAATTCAGAGTAAATGCAACCAATCTATTTTTTTTTCCACCAAATCAATCAAACCACTCCATGAGTACAATGACACTCTATTGTTTCTTATGGCTTCCAGAATGAATGGGAAGCTATGTGTGTTTTGCTTGGCAGAATTAAATCTTCCTCTCAGATCCCACCACCCATATCCCAAGACTTATCTTTCTCTGTCAGAACCCCTTGTGAATCATTATTTTTCATTTGAAGAGTCTCTCTGAAACCTTTCCTGCACTTCTCATTCCAGGCATCCACAAGGACACTGTGTTTTTTTGGAGCACAAACAAAGAAATGTTGTCTGTTTTCAGCTCTTTTGCTGTCCCCACCCAGAAGCCACTGGAATTTTTGAAGGAAAGTTGGAATGTTTCCTGCAACACCCTTCTCTTTCTGACTTTTAGCTGCATGGTAATGTGAAGTGAAGGCATGCACCAAGACCAAGAGCATGGCTGAAGTGCAGCTCCTGGGTAAGGAAGCAGCAGGTGAGGCTTCTCACTGTTTCCCCACATGCTTTGTTGTGTTTACAAAGTTTGATCCATGGCTTTGTGGCTCCACCATACCTGACCATGAACACAGGCTGTTAAAGCCCTGTGAGGAAGGAGAGGGGTTGCTGACCCTGTGGATGTACTTGAAGACTTGACACCTCCTTGACCACGATGCTGCTTACTTGTCTTTAAAAATGTCCCTCTGAGAATGCTCCAGAATGGATAATGGATGGCAACAGCTCACATTTTCCCCAAAGGAGAGAGGTGAGCACTGCTCCTGCACAGCTCAGTGGCTGTGGATCAGTGCTTTGAGCTTTTCTGGATCTTTTCATGTATCTACAGTGATGGTAAGGAGAAAGTGAATTTTTTCTCTAAGTCATGCTCAGACAACTTAAAATGGCACTTAATAGATTCTGCCATCTATTGTGCTATCCACGCTCAAAAGTCAAGGAATGCAGAATCCTGTTTCCCCCCTGATCTTATACAGTTAGGGCAGAAGGGCAGGACCTGTAATTGAACTGCTTATCAGAAATTATCTGCTTAGTAATAATTTCTGACTGTGTTGGACTTCTGCACCATTGGAAATTCATACTTCCATTTTCGTAGGTGATTTAAACACATCCTTGAGAAACAAAATAGTGGAATTCATTGCTGAAAGTATTTATAAATATTATCATTCAAAAAACTAATACTTATCACATGAACAGGAAATAACGGCCAGCCTGGATCCATAAAGTCTTTAAATTTCTACATTTCTGTGCTTTAATCAACATTCACACACACAAAAAAAATTAGATCTACCTAGTGGT
The DNA here is from genome assembly GCA_013389925.1 of Aegithalos caudatus. Classification (NCBI taxonomy): domain Eukaryota; kingdom Metazoa; phylum Chordata; class Aves; order Passeriformes; family Aegithalidae; genus Aegithalos; species Aegithalos caudatus. Next base: position 45,864 of record WEIU01018199.1, read on the forward strand.
TACACACTTAGCAGTCTGACCATCTTAAAACATATATTTTCATCCAGTTCAGCAGCAAATTAATGTTAAAGACATCAACATTGCCTTTATGCACTGTGGTCATGCTCCCAACTTCTCTGCTCAGCTTCATCCATATGTCAAAAGACAAAATAGAGAAAGGGACTTGTTAATATATTTGATCTGTCACTGCTGAATGTTACAATAAAATTATATTAAGGGTTAAAGAAAAGGACTTTGCAGTAATGTTGGTTAAGGGTTTATGAGATGGCAGGAGAGTTGGTGAGATAGTTCTGGCAGAGAAACTCTTGGGATGTTGTGGTCGCTCTTTAAAATTTAGTTTAGCAGCAGTGGATGCAGTTGCTGCACTTGAGTGGGTCTTCTAGTGCCATAGAATATTTGGTGTCACAATACATTTATTTCAGCTACATTTATTGCATGCAAACATTTCTGTTTAGTCACATTGGAAAAATGAGATTGCTGGAAGTCTTCTGCATGCTCATTTCTTCTTCCAATTTCTCATTTGCTTGAGGCAAATGATTTCTGAGAACCTTGTATGTGATTACAGATGCAATAATTCTTCCCAGAAAAAGCAATAACACCATCCAGCAGTATCACATTCCCACTTCTTAATTAAGCTTCTATGCTTTTGTTATTTGTTGACAGAAACCAACATGCACATACTTCTGCATAATTATACCAGAGGTTCATTAGGATCTGTGCACATATATGTGTTTGCCATTTGGAACTCACATCCATCCAAGCCTGACAGATCATGTCAATGAAAATAAAACTAGTCTTAAAAAGTGAAATCTAGTGAGCTGTGGGTAAAAGCAATTGAAAATTTTAGGGAAATTGGACTTTATGGAGATCATATTTTCCACACTATGGAACACAAATGTCCCTAATATAAACTTGGGAAATGTAAAGTAACAACTGAGGAACAAATTGTTATATTTGTATAGATTGAAATTTTGCTCCTGGTACTCCTCAATGTGAATTGCAGTTAGGTTGCACAATGTAACTTTGGATGTCACATTGGGATTTAACATGACTTTTCAACAGAAAAAATTTTGCAATCAAATACAAAACCCAAAAGTGTGAAGTTTAATGGCTGTGGCCTAGAGTTTATGAGAGACTTTACAGTGATGCTTAATTAAAAATGTCCTGTGCAGCTGTCAGGGCACATCTTTAGCAAAAGGCCCTAGATACTCTTAGGACCAGACAGATTTTGCCTCAATTTAAGCATTTCAATGAGACATTTAAGAAAGGGGTTTGGTCATCATAGGCTTTTTGTTAGAGTTAATGAGGACAGATAAAGACCTGCAGAGGGAGAATCGATTGTTAAGGAGATTGAAAAGAACCTGGCATGTACATGGAGCTTAAACACCCTCTGAGATGCACAACTTCCTCTCCAGGTCCATTGACTGGCACCTGGAGAGGAAGGAAGGAATCCAGTCTCCTAAGTATCTCCTTCCTAAGTATCCTCCCCAGTGTAAATATTTCAGTGACTGTGTCAATTCTGAGTTCTGGTTATGCTCTTTGGAAAGCAGCAGTTTGGATCCTGCTCCCTCCTTGGTCTGGAAAACAACTAATTTCTCTGAAAAGTGACCTAATCACCCTTAACTGAGATTGCAGTCACTCTTTACTCCTTCTACTGAGAATATATCACTGTGCAGACAATAATACAGAATGAAGAAAAAAACCCAAAACCCCACAAAGATGACTGCTAGCTTTAGCTGAGGTACAGCAGCATTAACCTGCCCTGGGCTGGGGACAATACCTTGAAGCTAAATGCAGAATTTTCAAGAATCTCACTGCCACCCAACTGCTGATGTTTCACACCCATTTCCTTTATGGGTCTTCCACTTAAATACCCAGTTAGGACTGGATATTCACATGGTGCAGGAATCATAGGGATAAACAATTACCTGGGCTCTGATGCACCAAGGACAACGCTGGAAAAGGGATGTAAAATATCTTTGGACATAAGTCTGAGGTGTATGGTAGTTCAGTGTGATGGATTCATCTGAATTCAGCCAGTGAATTGGGAAGATAAAATCTATAAATTAATCTTCTTTGTGTTCTTACATTATTCTCTTGGTCTAAGAAAAAAAATCTTAGTAAGTTGAATTTTATAGGGTTCTTTTATTATTCAAATTTCAGCAACAATTATAAAAATAAGAGGAAAATAATATAAATTTCAGCAGTACTATGTGAGGTCACATTTAGGAATTACAAAGAAATGTTCATTCAGAGTAGAATCATGAAATGTAACTTGTTATAAACTTCCTGGAAAAAATGGTACAGAAGAGATTTCCATTTAAGGACTTTCCAGGATATGCCAGTTGCTATTAGCTATCTGCACTGAATAGCTAAGGAACACTAGAGTAAAGTCTTTAAGTATAATCCAAATTTAATTTAATTTTCTGATATTTATTAAATGTTGACCTTTAACTGAAATCAGATTTTTTAAGTTAAAATATCTTTTTAAATTTCAAAGCCTTTTTTGATGAAGCAGATTCTGAATAATGTTTCTGCTCCTAAGACAGCTCTTGTTTAGGGCAGTGATTTTTAAGAGCAGGAAACTGAAACACTTTCAAAGCAATCAGGGCACTTTCACAGATTCCCCAGGGTTTCTTAGAAATGTCATGACTTGAGTGACTTCTCTGAGTGCTGGTAATTCGTGGATCTAAAGAAAAGGCTGTAAGGTAGTAGCTAATATTAGCCAAGAAAGCTCTGTGGTATCCTTATGTTTGAACCATGAGAGTCCCAAGAGAGTTCATAACATCTGCCTAGAACTCTAACAAGGTTAAATCTACTCAATGCTCACTCAGCTTTTGTAAAATAAATCATGACATAATGATAAATTAAGTATTCCACTTCCCCAGCTTTATGTGCAAATCACCGAGTTCAGCTATAAAACTATCATCTATTTCCAGATAGTTAACATTTATTTTTCCTTCCATAATCAAGAATTACAGTCATAATAAATAAAGCTCAATTTACTCTGCTGTTATTCTATGACATCCCAGTGATGTGAAACACAAGCAAGCAAGGTTTTATTGTTGGACACAAATGTCCAACATCCCTTTAAACATCTCTGTGTACATACACTTCCTGTGGGTTGGATAAACCCATCCAGTAAAACTGCTGCTGTAATGAGACTGAAGTGCAAAACTCAACAGAGAATGTATTCTTATTGAAGTGAAATGGAATTCTTGTCTGATTATGCTGTCTTTCTAAAAAATCATCACCATGATATGCTCTGGGGAATCTCTGCAAGGCTTTCCAGTCTATATGAAAATAAGCTATTGAAGTAAGAATAATAAACAGTTAATTAACTGGTCCTTTTGCATGGCAGCTACTGGATACTGAAACAATATGGAATCCTCACAAGCCATATTGTTGACTTTACTGGTTTTGGAGGTTTTTTGTTGGGGTTTTTTGCAGAGGTTTTATTGTTAATTTTCTTTTTTTTTTTTTTTTTTTTTTTCTTTAAGGTGAACATTTTGACTTTTTTAAAAGCAAATTCAGTGAGAGTGAAGCACAGATGCTTTATGGGCAGCTCATTCTCCACAGTGTTTTATTCATGCTTGATTCACAAAATTACCCAGTAACTGTTTCCCCTCAGTATTTTTTGATGAGTAAGAAATCATTAAATGGATTTCAAGTGTGTTTGTAATAATTTTGGGGTCTTTGTTGAGTTTTTCAAGCCACCATTCATATGAAAATTTCTCAATGACAGTTTTTGAAGAAAAAAGAATTTTAAAAAATAAGGTTTTGATTTCATAGGAGCAATACTAGAACCAGGGGTAAAAACTTTTTAAAACATGCTGAGATTCAGATGAGCTTGTCAAGTTTCAGTGTTAAAATTTATATATTCAGCCTAAGTCAGCAGGGCAGGCTCATTCCATAGTGCAGGAAAATAAATGGAGAACTCCACTGGGACATTCTACTTGTGTTATTCTCAAAACCTGTCTTCAGACAGATCAAATCATCTTGTAGCAGTGCCTGTATCTTTGGACTGACGAAAAAGCAAGATTTAGTGATTAATTTAGTCCAGAAATCTATTTTAAGGCTCAAAAGTACTGCCAAAATCAATCCCACCCTGAATGAGAAAAGAAAGATTTCTAAGTGTCTTTGTGTGTTTCTGTTCAGAAGTTTCAATATTTTATATACCAATGAGATATTCCTGGAGACTTTCTGGACTTCAGAAACAAAGACATTAACATGCTCAGTTCTGATTACAACAATGGATGTGTGGTCCCATCTTTTGGGACATAATTCTGAAAATCAAAACCCATGGACAGGTATGAGGTGCACTTCCCTTAAACATCTCAGTCAAGCCAAAATTAAGTGTGGCTTCATGCTCAGACTCATAGAACAACAGAATTTGGAATTCTGTAAAAGTGGACTTGTGGAGATCTTCATGCCTACATTCCTGCTCAAAGCAGGTTGAACAATTGTGTCCAATCCAATTTCAAGTATGCCTGAGTGATGACCCTATAGTGACTCTGGGCAACCTTAAATACCTATAGTTTTGTTTTATGTGTTCTCTAATTTCATTATTTTAATGCAATTTGGTAGGAATAACTTCTTCTTTGGTAATTATATTCAGAGATGGCTGCAGCTACTGCAGATGTACCAAAATTAATTTTAAACTCTCTGCTTTGAGTTTTGGTAGTAATGCACTAGCAACAAAAAGGAATGAAATAATTCTACTTTTTCTTGATTTTTGCAGTCCTGAACTCTTTTCCTGTGATACAGAAGCAAAGTCCATGAATCTAGTAGCTACTGGAAAAGTATTAGAAATATTTTTATCCTTACAGAATTCAGTCACTAGTGGAAAGGCTGCAGAAATTGTGAGGGGTATTGTTATGTTGTGAGAGCTAAACCTTGCATGTGTTGCTTTTTTTGTAGTCATGGGGTTTTTTGAGAAGAGCACACTATATCAGTCAACTGACTGATATTTAGAAGACAAGCTGTCCTAAGGAGAGTAAAACCGACATATGAAAAAAAACCAAAAACAAAACAAAACAAAAAGGAAAGTGCTTTAAAAACAATATGAGAGAGAAAAAACATTAATCTAATGGAGTAACAACAGGCATTCACTTGTGATCTAGTAAAGCTGAGGTGCCTTTGTAGTAAGAGGAGGGAAAAAGGCATTTCAAAATCTCAGTTCAGTCTAAAGCAAATACCTGGAAGAGTTTAGACAAATTATGTTACAATTTCTCCCCAGTGACTGCAAATAGAGCCTGAGTGACCAGCTCAGCTACTGACACCTATTAATATAAATGCTTAGAGTTAGGTGAGGCAAATCCCACCCTAAGAGTCTGCAGCAGGATGTCTTTTCCAATCCTCTTTTTCTGTCTCTCTTTCTCTCTCTGGGGTAAGATGGAATTTCTGGGAAATCTAGACTGTCATAAGAAAGGAAGTTACAACTACAGCAAAACCTTTTGGTGTATGAAGAGCCTATGCATGTTTAGGCCTCAAAACACCCTTAACAGCATCAACAAAAATGGATTGATTTTGTTTCCTAGGATTAAAAGGATAATTATTTTCATGCATACCTAGAACCAAATTGTTGGTTTAATCCTTTCAAATATCTGTATTACTTTTGAGAGGGTACTGCAGACCATATCCTCTATGTTTAGTTCACTGGAACAGAGGGAAGCTATTTGAGGAGGTAAAATCCAAGCTGTGTTACCACTGTACAGAGACAACATGAGTGAAGGAAATGCTTAAGGAACCTCTATCCCAGCCTCAGTGCACAGAGACAATAACAGGGCAATGAGCCCAAAGTTATCCTCAGTTATGCAGGGTAACAAAAACTAGCCTAGTTCAATGATTATAGGCTTCCCAGGTCTCCTTCAGGAGGGAAAGGCCTCTGTTCTTTAGATAACTAAAGAACAGAAGAGAGTTGAGTTTTACTTGACTTCTGGAGGATTCTGTTTTTCCCTGTTAAGTCATTCTGGGAATAGAGTGCTTCCATAAATTTAGCCTTCCTGAAGATATGTAGGGTCCTACCTTGAGGACTGAAATGTATTTCCTTTTTTCCAGATCAATTAAGTGTTATGAATCAAGCAAGAAAGTAAAGTTACATTCAGGAAAGGGTACGTATTGTGCTGCTATAACTTCCCAGCAAAGAGAGAGGTGAGTAATAAAGCTTTAATCCAATAGTGATGCTGAGACAAGGCAAAGCACTGGCTTGTTCTCTTTCAATGAGGTTATTTCATAAGGTATATTGAGTTTATTAAGAATAGAAAGTAACTTTTTATTTTTCTCTTTAACTTTGTAAGTTCTCATGTTAGTCTTAAAAAATCTTTTCTTCCAAATCTGCTTGCTGAGAGCTGCACAATACCAATATACACTGTGTTAACAAGCCATCTGACCTCTTTAAATATGTGCCTATGTAGTCTAATAATATTAAAGAAAGGGATTCAAATACAAATGATAGACTGTTTTATATCTATGGAGAGAGAGAATCCAGTCATTAGGGATGTACAATAGGGGGAAAGACACACGGCTGTGTAGGTCTGGATTAGAAAACAACTTCCAATTGCTTTTGTCTTTGATGCTGTGGAATTTATTGGCTTTGTTCTTGTAAAGTCATAGGAGAGCTGGTAGGGAAGAAATATAAATCTGTTTGCACCCCCAGAAGTACCAGGTGTACAGGATTAAAGTAAAACCTTTAAAAAGTTCATATCAAGGAGACTCTATGAAGCCCATAACTCTGATCTATTCTTCCCTGGGTAAAAATTCAGTGAAAGGCAAAAAAAAAAAAGATGCAGTGTGTAAGTACAGAAGGTTTACAATTTTCCCTTCTGTATTCAACATTTAAATTGGATGGACATGGGCCAGTGGCTGGAAGAGCAGAAGTTACATGGGACAAGTTAATATGCATTGGCACAGAGCTTTGTGTTCAGGCTTGCTTGCATAGCTCCTGCTGTTGTTATTAAAAGCTCTGGATATCCATTATAAGAGTCATGTACTTTAGCAATCCATACTGTGCAGAGTTTTACTGAAACAAAATTATTACTTTCTTCTAGTAATGACTTTTCTAAATGTCCTTTTCTTACCATAGCAAAGTTATTTGAAAAATGTGATTGGCGCTGCACATTCAAATCAAAGAAACAGAGAGAGATACATAAACACACTTTTTTTTTCTTCTCTTCCATTTCAGTAAAACAATTGTGTTTGAATGGCTTAAAGCCATTGCACCAACTGGCTTCTTAGTGTGCCATTTCCATATTTTATATCAATTACTGAAATAAAAAGATTCTGTGCTTTTTCTGACGACAAGTTGAATACTAGCTTACCACCATGAAGGTTTGTTTGTTAATGCTTTGCAATTATGAAGTTGAAAATATTCTCCTTTTCATGGATTGGATTACCTGTGGTTGGATCCATTATTTTTCTTTGTCATCCTCCTATGTATGCATCTTCCTGCCCCAGTATCACCCTGTGTTTCTGCAGTTTGATTCTGACCATGTGGCTGAGTTTATCTGTGCACGGCAATCCTCCAGTTACAATGATAATTAGTATTGTGACCACGGTTAGATATGTACACAGGAAACATCTAACCAAGAGAAACATTTTATCTCTCTTTCTTTCTTTGGAATAAAATTAAGAATGATTTCTGTTGTTTTTGGAAAGTAAACAAAGATTCTGGTTTGAAGACTGCATTTGGGGTAGGAGTTGGCTACAGATTTGTTACAGCTTGACTTCTATATATGAGTGAGGGGTCTAAGGCACTCAAGTCCATGAAGATCTAATCAATACAGTCAAGGGGGCTGAAGAGGGAAGTATGTCACCTTTGTTTTTACTTTTGTTAAGCTGACTTCACTGATATTTTTCATGCAACTTTGCTCCCTTTCTCTGTTATCTGCTACCCCAGACATTTTGTCAAGTAGTGATGGAATATAGAGAGAGTGTTGCAGCAGATTGGATGTGCCCACACATGAAGATGGCAACACCTCCTTAGCTACTGCTACCACTTCTCTCTCTCTCCACTTGTTTTCCTGCTTTATCAGCTCTCTGATTGTCCCCTTTGCAGAGCTGAGGTAATGCTGCAGAGAGGAGCTGAACTGAGGGGTCAGAGCTGGGAGAAGTTCAGGACCTCAAGGTCCTACAAGTGTCACCTGGAGGGATGCAGCTCTGGACCACACTGCAGCAGTCACTGTACAAACAGAAATAGCTCACACCCATTCAAAATTAATTTACTTTACTCATGCTGTCTGTCAGGAGCAGTCCTAACTTGTGTCATGTTTGAATCATGTCAAGCATTTCTAAAAGAGAGGGAATTGACACAAATCAAATGCTTATCGAGGATGTGAGAAATGAAACACTATTTGTAGCTACAGCACAGAGCCTGAACTGGTTTAGTTTCTACCACAGACACTCCTTGACAGACCAAGGCAGAAATACACATTTCAACATGCATCCAAATTGCTCTTAAAAATGGCAACTTCTTTTTTTTTAGGGTGAATGAAATGAATTGGTTCAATTAAAAATGCATTCAGAGAATGCAGGGGTTTTCCTCTTCTTTCCTGTCTACTGTCAAGTTGGAAGAAAGGGAGGAAAAGGATAAGCATAGTGGTTTTTCAAAGAATAAGTCAAGCTTAAAAGAACTTCTGGGGGAAAAAAAGGGCAAAAGAAAACACAACCACAGCTTCAGAAATAATCAAATGAAACATTTTTCATCCTTTCTTGTGACTGGAACTATTTGCTACAGCAGTATTCATTGATTTAATTGTTCCTAAATTACATTCATGGAAACTGTTGTATTGGTCTGAAAAAGCCAACAGAAACAATTTTAATAGTTAAAGATTACCATTAAAATGTCTTCAGGGAAATTATTTTCTTGAGTTCTCATGGATGACTGTGGTAATGTGGCAAAATGTCTGGTGCATATGGGAATCCAGGTATTAAGACTCTAGTTGTGTCTAAATTCCAAACAAAATTAACTTCTTCACTTAAACCCATAGGCATTTTATTTACAAAAAAGTTAAAATTTTCAATGGCTTTACATTTTGTGTGCAAAATATATTCTTCAAATATGGATAGTAGAACCTACACCAAGTGGCAGTTTAACCTGATATTATTGGGAAATATGAAATTTCCTTCCCATCTGTTTCAGTGGAAGCTCCTGCAAATTCTACTCCCTGAGAGAAATTTGTCTGGGAATTGTGGCTTGGTTTATGCTAATTTAGGTTCTTGTTAGTGCTCCATGGGGTCAAATCACTGTCGTGTCTGATAAGTTTCCCTGTTATTTGTGGTGGATATGTACATAATCTAGTCTCACCTGGGGTAAAGATTGTGATATTTATTGCTGTTTCTAAAGTATTCTGGGTGCTCAGAGTTAAGTCATGCAAAAACAAAACATGAGAACTAAAATCTTGAAATCTTTCCAATGTGTGTCTGGCTCATAGAGAGAGATGAGAAAGAAAAAGGGAAAACCTTGTTATTTAACTTGGTTTTTGCCCTACTATTCCATAATATTTCGTTTATTTTAGAATGATCCTTAACTCTGTAACCAGAACATGTAGTCAGTGCTACATGGATGTACTTGCATTGCTCTAATTTTAATGTCAAAAAGTTTAGAGATGGATATTGAGAATTATATTCTGATTTAAAAAAAAAAAGCATGATAAGAAAAATAGAGGTAAACACTTTTTTATTCTTCCCTAATTTTTTTTTTCTTTTTTT
>WEIU01018199.1:55607-93613 GCA_013389925.1 Aegithalos caudatus
TTTTTTTTTTTTTTTTTTTTCCCCAGCATGATCAGATCTCCTACATGGAGGGAGGAATATCAAAGTCCAGAAATCATCTAATTTTCCTCTGTTCAGCCTTAAAACCTGATTTGGCTGAGATAAAATTAGCAATGGGTCAGCATTCAATATATTAAATACTGCTCTCCTTTTCCTGCTGTTTAGCTTGTGTGAAGTGGCAACCCTCCTATTACTCCAGCACTTGTTTGATCACGTCTCCTCAGGTTTCCAGAGCCTGCATGCAAAAATCACAAGGGCTCTTTGCAGTTTCTGCATCCATTTTGTGAATTATACAAGTGACAGAAGTGAAACTGCATAACTAGGAAAGCACCAGTTTTGTACACTTAACAGCAAATGAGGGAAAATTTCAGAAACAAAAGAAACTTAAGAGTATCCCAGCCTATCCTCCACCATGCTGATGGTACATCCAACCATTGTTGAGTTTCCTACTTTGCATGTGAGATCCTCATAATATTGTGGTGTACCATTTATAGGAAAATCTCATACATTTGTGCAAACCATACTAATGGCACTACTATTCTGCAAATCTGTATGTTACATGTTGAGTGGGTTTTGCTTTTCCTTTCTCAAACTGCCACATGCTTGGTGTTCTGGATGTTTGGATGGAGGAATGGGAGAGTGATTGGAATATTCACCTATTGTAAGAGTCATTCTCCCTTTTCACATATATTACCTAAAAGCAAAAAGGTTGTGACATAAATATGTGTGTAAAAAAAGGAGGAACTGTAATGGTCACCTTCTCTCACCTATGCATGCTGGCACTCACACCAAAGAGCTCCCTTGGCAGCTGCTGTGACCCACCTTGTGCACACCTATTCCTGTGCCAGAGTCATTGGGGCACTGGGACTCCCACTGTCCTGCTTGTCAGAACCCAGGCAATGTGCACCCAACCACAATAGTGCCAGAAAAACCTGCTTTTCTTTTGCTAAAACATCAGAATTTTTAGCACATTTCACACTCCTGTCTGATCTGGGAGAGCACAAGGCAGTCCCTCACTACACCAGAGCACAATGGAAGTCACACCTGGTCCAGGTGGAATACATGAATATGAATGCTGGCATAGGCCAATCATATACATCTTGTTGAATTTTCTAAGAAAACCACATTTGCTCCAACACCATTTGCATACTCTTGTAGGGTGTGTGGGTGCTAAGACAACAATGATTCAGAGTTGAAGACATGAATCAGTCTCTCAGTGCAGATACATCTTTAGTCTCCCCTTTTGTAGCACTGGAATCATGAAGAGAACTGGCTGATGCATTGCAACCACCTTCACAGAATGACAGGTCACAGAATCACAGGATGGTTGGGCTTGGAAGGGACTTCTGGAGTTAATCTTCTCCAGCCCCTCCTGTTCAAGCAGGGTCACCCTGTTGCCCAGGACAGTTTTTTGTAATATCTCCAAGGATGGATTTTCTACAGCTTCCCTGGGCAACCTATTTTAGTGCTTGATTATCCTCACAATAAATATAAATGTTTCCTGATGTTCAGATGATCCCTCCAGTGTTTAATTTTGTGCCCATAGTCTCTGGTCCTGTCACTGGGCACCACTGAAAACAGCCAGGCTCTGTCCCCTTTGTATCCTCCCTTCAGTTATTTACACACATCAGTAGGATCCCCCTGAGCCTTCTCTTCTCAAGGCTAAACAGCCCCAGCCCTCTCAGCCTTTCCTCATAAATGAGGTGCTCCTTGCTTTCATATAATTGAAATGAAAAACACAAAGAACTGGAATTCACTAAGCATATGTCATGAGATTTTTTTGGCTTAAAAACATTGCTACATTTGTAGAACAGCCAAACACCAAAGGATAGTAGTTTTTAATTAGTCCAATTCATTTGCTCAGTAGTTCGAGTGTATGAACAAGATGAAAATCATCTTTTAAAAGGTTCAGACAAGGACTCTGTCTCATTGTATGATGTCTGTCTCATTTCAACAGAAACCTCTCCTAGAACTTCCCCCTGGCTACATCTTGTTGCTCTAGTCATTATTTTTTATAATCTAGTATTTCAATACAGGAGGGAAACACAGTGATTTTTATCCTTTGTTATTAAAACACACATGGGATTTGTATTGGATGCAGACAGCCTGGTCTTTATTGCTCATTCTGGTTTGTGCCATTAGGAGAAACTCTTTGCTGGCTGGGGTTTCACTGTGTCAGTTTGGGCTTTGTTTATTTTTCCCTTCTCACAGTAATGACTACTGAATATTTAGACAGAAAAATGTACAGCAGTTGCAGACCTACTTTACAAAAGGAGATCATTGCACAAAAGAGGTCAGCAGTGGGACACACTGAGGCCACTCTCCTACTCCCAGCATATAAAAGAATGGTCTTCTCTTAGATATTCCCTATTCTGCTTCAACAGACATACTTCAGGGTTTTCTTATCAGAGAAATATCTTGATAAAGATGTTTTGGTTAGGAGCTTTGGAAGGCTAAAGAAAAGGTGGGTGTGATCTTAGTGTTGCTTGTTGTAACACCTATGTGGTAAATCGAGATGCAGGTGTGTGTCTGTGGGAGCTTGTTGCCACTGACTGTGTAAGCTGTGGGAGGGAGAGGAGATCAATAAATCAATCTCACTCATGTCTGTGGTCTTTTGCAGGGCCAGGAAATCCAGCCAGATGCAGCTATAATGCATCCCAGGTACCTCCTGGTTTGTGCTCTGGAATTCAAGTCAGACTGCGGTTAAACGGTAAAATAAAGCTTTCCTCCACAAGCAGACATTTAACCACTCTACAATAATTTTGTCCCAGAGGGCAGCTTGGCAAAATGCTATTAATGAGGGAGTGTAGCAATGTAGAGAGCTTCCTGGCACAGCTTCTGAATACTGGCTGGTGTTACGCAGTTGTAACTGGAGCTGTTTGTAAATGTTGTGGTACAGCCCTGTTCCTTTAGAAAGCTAAATCTGAAATCTTCTGGTCACAACATTTGTTGAACATCTTCCACCAAACACAGTGTGTTGACTTCTTGCCATCTGCTGCATCCAGTGGCTGACAGAGCTCCAGGCATGGATGTCTTTACCAGGGAATCGATCCAGGACCTTGGGTTGCTGGAAGAATTGTGTCTCTGGGTCTGTGGCAATGTGCCATGGGGAACATCAGGGAAAGAGGGACTCCAGGGACTCTGGAGACTGGGACACTCCAGCTGGGGGATGTTTAGGCATAGGCAACTACAGACAGTGAGAAGAGGCATCAGGATGAGGGAATAACATCATCAGCTCCAAGGGAAAAACCCAGAGTCCACAAGGCTTGTGGAATTTTGCCTCTGGATTGCTGGGGATGGGTGTAGGTAAAATAGCAGCTAGACAGGGGTTTGCACCCCTTTCAAGTTTGGAGAGGAACTTGTACTTTGTGTGCATGTAAATCTTTGCATTTTTGGAAGGATTCCATTCAGAATTGAGGATTCTCCTGTCATTCAGTCACTACTAAACATCTTTCAACTGCCTTTGGTTCAAGGCCATCAAGTGTAGTGCTCATTTGCATTGCAGCTATCACTGCAGCCAAATTTCCCAACAGGATCAGACTTGTTGGGGGTGAGCAAAAGCAGAAAAGGGCAGAAAATTCATTGGTTCCACTCAACCTGTAACCTGAGTGAGCTTTTCTGTGATTGCTACAACAATGAATTTTCTTGCAGTTAGAATGAGGGCAAAATTGTGAAGGAAAAGATCAACAAGAAAACACACTATGCCATAAATGTACAACCTGATACAAAAACATACCAAGTACATCTCTACTCCAGGAGGTTTAGATTCCCAATTCTTTTAATTCTCTGTGTATTCCCATTCTGGCTGACATCTTTGGGCACTGTACACTTCAGGAATCTTGTAAGATGGGTTTAGAAAGAAACACTGTTTTTTCAAATGTAGTTCTCTGCATTGTATAAGAGGAGTTAACCTCTCCCAGTCACATCCATGTTGTAATTCCTATATTAGTTACAGCATAAATATCACTTGGATATTGTTCTTATGTTGAAGATTCACATGTTGGATAATGTGCCACATCTTTCATCAAACTTTGGCAATGATGAATTATTTATATTGTTAAAATGTGAATTCCTGTCTGAGTTTGCTTCTGGCTGTTAGATCTCACACATGCTATTTTTGATCTGTGAAATACATACTGTCAGAGGTGTCTCCTTCCACAGCACCTTGCAATACCAGATCTTAAAACAGCATAATACCAAAGGAAAAGGGTTCTTTTACTGTTTGTGATACATGTACCTTTGCAGGCTGATTTTTCCTCCTATCTTCATTCAGCAGTCTGAAACCCTTCCAGCCAAAGCTGTCTATGAACAGCAGCTCTCATCAGCCTTATGTCTTCCCTGACTTCCCCTGCAAGACAGAGGCAAAAAGAAGCAAGCATGAAAATTAACCCTGTGGCCATGTTTTTCTCCTCACCTCATCTGCTGTGCTGAGGGAGCCTGGTGAACTTGGGAGGCCAGGCACCTTTTAGAAAGCTGACTGTAAGCATGATGGATCCCTTTTTATGTGACACAGGCTGTTCTGGGGACAACTAGTACTTAGATACCACAGTGATTGGCACTGTAAAATGAAAATATGGGGAACAAGTCCAGTATGCCTAAAACCCTTGCTTTCTGGTTGTCAGCTGTGACATTTGAAAGTGCCAGCATTGTAAGTACACTAGGGAGGGTCGTGGGAACCCTGAAATTTCTGGCTGCAGCATAACTGAGTGATCCATTGATAATTTGCCATTATTAAGGTTAATTTAACTTTCCACTTGGATCTGTCCAGGCCCGTACAGCACTCAGAGGTCCTTGGTTCAGCGGAGCAGCAGCATCACAGGGTGAGCCCACAGCACTGTGAGGGCTGACCACAACCACAGAGGGATGTGTGCCCACTGGTGGTGGCTAAATGAGAGGGAAGTGTTGGCACTGGTGGGCTGAGGGGCCAGATGTGTGCCTGCAGCCCTGAGGGATCCGAGACATGGAGGGAAGGAAGGGGACCCACCGTGATCCACAAAAGCAGGCAGTGACCTCATCGTGTTTATAGTGGAAAGCACATGAGACAGGAGAAAAACAAGGCAGCAGCCTTGTTATGAGTAGAGTTTTTAGTGTTGTACGTGGAGAATACCAGAGGTGGTGAGGGACTCTGCTGGCATTTTGTGGAAGAGCTTGGTAGTGTCCCAGTGTCTCTCTCTGTATCTCTTAGAACCCAAAAAGTATTGACTCTGACTCTCCTATAAAGAATCTCTATGAGATCAGCCTTCAGTGAAGTATTGTGTACATGAGAATGACCAGAGATGGCCAGGGCTGGGTGGAGTTCAGAAAATAGGGGGCAGCTGAGAGAAAATGCCTGATTCCAGAGCCTTGGAGAAGTAAGCCAAAAACTTGATGGAGCCAGACCATAGCTAGAGTAAATCTGCCTACTGTCACCACCTGCAACTAATTTAAATTCTGAAGGCATGCTGTGAACTCAAGGCAACCCATCAGCTATAGCTGTGCTTGACCAAGGCACAGAAAAGATGGCCATTTTTTGTACATGCTTTTCACTTTTTTAAGCTAAAGGCAGCATCCAGAGAGGCATCAGTCCAAATCTGTGCACTGCAAAGCAGAGATCTCACAGAGATCCCTACAAATGAGGCTGGATTTCCTTATCACTGGACCAGAGCCTGAAGACACCTATAAGCTGATGATTAAATATTTACACTGGAACCAGACATCAGGGGTTTGTTCTCATTCAAGGTAAAATGTCCTACAATTTTAGGTGAGCATACTGATTACTTCACTATTGCACTCACCTACAAGAGGATAAAATATCTCCCCCTTCCTCAAGTTTCTCTATTTTTTTTTTTTTTTTTTTGTGTGTGTGTGTGTCTGGCACTTAACAAAGTACTTGCTTTCAGCATCTCCAAATTTATTACTATTTCTTGAATGAATAAAGTCTAATTTACAAACTGCATTAGTTCCCCAAACCCACATACTGAGTGAGTAAATTATTTTGTATTATGAGAGAGAGAAGAGCTGCTGTGCTTTCAAACAAATTGTGGTGACACAGACAATTCTCCTTGGGGCCACCTAATTCACTAGTTTGTGGATAATCTGTGGATCACACAAACGTTTTCTACAGTAACTCAGAATTTAGGCTGTAGGAGTACTGTAGTTGCTGCTTTACTTTTTTCTCGTTGCTATTTTATTGATGCAATATCCTTTTCCTTTTCAGGTGTCTATTGTTATATTTAGATAGTCAATGCTCCTGAACTTTTACTCAGAGAGCTCTTGGCATAATGGTCTCTTATTTCCAATATACAGATATTTCCTCATACATTGAGGTCCTCAGCACAGCTGACAAATGCTATTTTCATATTAGTAATAATCAAAAAAAGTCTAATTATGGTGAAAATAAAACAACCAAGACTTTCCAAAATGAAAAGACAGTAAGTTTGCTTCTGAGCTTGGAGATGCTTTCCCAGCTGCAGATGGGAGACTGGAATCATTGTCAAAGCCCAGTGGCAGCATTGCCCTGCAAAAGCAGTTTGCTGTGCAGGAGAATCATAGAATTATTTAGGTTGGAACAGACCTCTAAGGTCATCAGGTCCAACCACTAACCCAGAACTGCCAAGTCCACCTCTAAACCGTGTCCCCAAGAACCATGACTACACATCTTTTAAATAACTCCAGGGATGATGACTCAACCACTTCCATGGGCACCCTGTTCTAGTGTTTGACAACCCCTTTGGTGAAGAATTTTTTTCCTAATATCCAATCAAAACATCTAAAAGTGCTTTATGGCTGTGGTGGTGGCTACTATAGGAAAAAAAAGAAAAAAAGATTTCTAGCTGAGAGATGGGTAGTATGATCGAAGTAAGCTGTTTTTCTTACTCACGCATTCTCCTTACTCTGAGAAAGAGCAATATAATATTAGGAGCCCTGCTTGGACTGGTACTGGGCTGCATTTTTTTTTTTTTTTTGGTTTATGGTCTGCTCTCTGAGATTTACAGCATGCTCCAGGCCAGACCTTGGCAGGCTGTAAACACCAGAGTTTAGGCAAGGAATGAATTTTTATCTCTGAGTCACCAGGACAGGGTGGGTGACCACAAAGCCCTGTGTCCACCCAGCCATAAGGCTGAGTCAGGAGTCAGCTCGTGGCACAGGCTTCACACACCCCCAGAGTGCTGAGTCTCAGCAAAAAGCTGAAAGAAGGGGACCCAAGTGAAACCACAGGAGGAGGCTCCCCCAGCCACCACAAACCCTCTATGTGACACAAACAAGGAGGGCAGAAATCACCGGTAGGATTAGAGATGCATTACTTTACTTCAAGCACTTACTGTGGGGGAAAATGCATGCCAGGGGAGTAATAAGCACAAACACACAAAACGTGCTCCAGTTTGCTTTGTAAAATTAATCTCGGCACACAAACATACCAGAGCTATTACAAATTGTAAACCCTGTAGTGTGCAGGGCTTTTCCAGCCTGTTTACAGCCTTCCTTTTTTTTGGCAAGTGCAGAGAAATGTGAAAACCTAGAGTCTATATCATGAAATGAGCCACGGAAAGGCAGAGACTGGCTGGTGTAGCTTTCAGCTCCATGGAGAGCAGCCTTTGAGCATGACAGCAATGGCTAAATGGGTATTGAACAAATACTATTTCTTTCCTCTTTCTTTCTTCCCAATTCATGATTTGCTCCCAGTTCTTTGCCATACCTTTACCTGTTGTTTCTGAATAATAAATAAATTAATAAATAAATATCCTGCTTTTAGCCTGGACATGTTTTTTCCTCTCATTCATAATCCATCCACTCAAGTAGATGCATGATAAAATGAGTGGGTGAAGCATGGGCAGAAGCAAGCAGTGCCAGGAAAAGGGGAATAAGTACTGAAGCCATGGGGCTAGCAGAGGAAAACTGTAATAGAACAACAGTCTAGATGGCACAGTCTTTCAATCACCCCAAAGGCTGTTCACTGCATTGGTAATAGGTACTGGGATTCCTGGTGAGGTCAGGAGTGCTTTTGTGTTAACTGCTGCACAAACTTACAGTTTGTGAACCAGGGCTGGTTCATGCCCTGATCAGGTCAGAACTGCAGACTATAATCAGTCCTGCCTTTTTGGATGCTGGAACAGTAGTTTAGGATACCACTGCCTCTTTCTGTATTTTATGAACTCTCTCATCAAGCTGGCTATCCTTCCCACATCAGTGAATACCACACAAACATCACTTACACTGCTTATTACAACCCTCAAAGCCACTTGGCCCATTTTACTCCTACCTGATCTTTCACCACATCTCAGTTACAGAAATGATGAACACTAGGTCATGGGCAGTCACAGGCAGTTCAAGGTATTTGCAAGACAGCTTCAGTGTGTTTGCTAGATCTACCAAAGGACATCTGAATATGCCTCAAAATCAGGACAAAATTGCAGGACTTACTTGGCCTAGATGAAAAATATAGTCTAAACACTGGGGATGAGAGACGTCCATATCCGCACCAGAAAGCCAAGAGCTTGTAAAATATTTTAGCCGTGTCTTTGGAAGTGATGTTTTAAACTTGGAAATCATGAAGACAGTGCATAATTCATGGTATACTGGATCATTAACTTCGTTCCTGTGAATGTCTGGTGTTCATCTACTGTAGGTTTGTATTATGAAGAGAAGGAACTTCAGGAAACAGGTCCCACTCACAGACCAAGATACTCAGTTTTGGGGTCTGACTGTAGGTTGTGGACACTTCCCTCTCACCACTAGTGATCTAGTACACATTGACCAAGGAGCTATGCAGCTCTCCATAAAGTACACACCTTTTCTGTCACCTGGTGAGCTCTATTAGCATCACTAAGGAATTAGGATCTTGCTTGATCAGCTGGCTACTGGCAGGAAGCTGATGTCTTCTGTGGTGCTCCAGGGACCCTGCCTGTTCACCTACTGTCCCTTCAAGAGGTTGCCAGGTCTCCCTTAGGGGCACATGTCTTTTCTGCTCCTGTCTTAAACAACATCTAACACCTCATTTGATAAAACACACAGACTCAGGCAGTTGGATCACATCCCAAGGATCTGTTTCATTCTAAAAGGGGTCACAGAATGAGTCAAGCAAATCAGTAGGGTGAAATGACCCCATGCAAAACTCCAGTGAAATCTAGGGATTGCATATAAATGTTCATGGGCAGTCTGCTGTAGGTGTGGGCACCACAAACAGCACACAGTCCATGCCTTTAGGAGTTCATAACCCAGCACTGTCATGTGTAAATCCAATAAATGGTTCTGCCTATATGTTGCAAGATCAGACAGAACTGTGAGTAGAGAACCAGACCTGCCTGTGGTTAACAGAATTCTTACAGTAACTCTGGGAAGCTTACATTGGAGCATACATTGATGCCTAGCTGAATGTTTCCAAATAAGAGCCAAGAGGAGCTGACTCTTTGCTGCCAACACCAGGATCAAGTCCACATTAACTTTTATGTATTTTGTGTGTACATTGGCTTGAGGCCATGGTTATACCTGAGGTGTAGATAAAAATCACTGGCTGCATCTGTCCTGGAGGTGCAAAGGCCCTCAGAGTTAGCTGAATACTCTGCTAACATGATGGGCAATTAAGGGTGACCCTGTATGGCACATGCAGGCAGAGTGTATTATAAGATGTGATGCACAATGCAAACATGTGGTAAAGGTGGAACTTGTGTCAATAAATATACTTTTTTTTTTTTTCCAGAAAATGTTGGGAGATAGCTACATAAGCAATTCTATGGAAAAGATGACAGAGCAAAGAAAATGAAGTCAGTCATTCCTGTACATACTTGGAACCACAGCTCTCCTTTCACCTGAAAGTTCTGCACACATCTGCAGTGTAATTTTCAGGTGTGTTTTAGGGAGCCTGATTTTCTTGTAAAATGTGTGGTTGAATTCTTAGCTCTAATGAGACCTCTGGGTTCAGTTTTCTGCTCAGTCTCCAGGGATTCACAGCAATACCTGTTACTTTGCTAGTGCATCTTATACAGATGACACTCTAAATCTTAACTGGGGAGTCTGTTACACTGTACATAAAGAAGACACATTTATTTGCCTTAAGAAAGGAACATCTGTTCATAGCTTGGTTAGGATATTTGGATGAGAAAAGAGAGTCTTATCTATGAATCCTGTCAGCATGATGTATTTTTACAACTTGAGTAATTAGGTATAAAAAAATCCATAGAAAAACCTCAAACTAATGATTCAACTTTCACCCTTCAAGTTTTTAGAAGCCCTTGGCTAACTCCAACCCAAATCTTTTGCTCTGCCTTTCTGGACAGGCCACACAACATATTCTGGAGACAAGAAAAGGCCATAGGCTGTCATCTTTCCTTAGTCCATCTATGTGCTATATAATCAATTTGTATAATCAATGCTGTAGGTCTTATTTCTCTCAGTCAGGCTGGGCTTGCTGCATGCCTTGCATGGCTACTGGAAATGTTATTTTAAAAAGTACACTTACAGCACCAAAGCATTGAGGAAAATCTCTCCCAGATGTATAATTTCTCATCAGCAGTTCTGGAACTCTCCAGTACTTTCCCACAAAGGCTGGAGCATGATCATACATGGGCCAATTTCCCTCTGCAACCTGGTCCTTATATCTCCTAAAACATAAGGGAGGAGGAACACTTTTGCCACTTAACTACTCAATGAGGAAGAAAGCAGCCACCAGTATCTGTAAGGCACTCAGAAACAGCTTTCTAAACAGCTATGGCAGCTGTATTGCCCATGATAACATGGACCAGCACACCTTTATTTTGGGCCACCAAACCTTTCCAAATCTGAACCAAAGATCGACATAGCCCAGGCAGAAGTCTTTAAAAATATGAGCTGGAGACACAGTATGATGTAAGCCCCAGCTCATTTTTATGACAAATATATAGGATGGACAAAGACACAGAGTCATGAAACTAGAAAAATTTGAACT
This sequence comes from Aegithalos caudatus, assembly GCA_013389925.1. NCBI lineage: Eukaryota > Metazoa > Chordata > Aves > Passeriformes > Aegithalidae > Aegithalos > Aegithalos caudatus. The sequence continues at coordinate 66,526 of WEIU01018199.1, forward strand.
CTTCTCATTTACACACACATGTTCAACAAGGACATCATCTAAAGTACATTGTTTTCCAAGGTCTCTGTGTTTTCCTGAAGAGTAGGAATGTGATCTAGTAATTTAATAAGCCAAGCTCTTTACATGCAAGCAAGTTATGTAAAAGCTGTGAGATTATATCACAGCCTGTCTATAGCTAATATTACGCTGAATTAATAAACATCCTCAGGCAGCATTTATTTAAAAATTAGGTTTGTATTAAGACCATCTAAGAACTTATTACTTGGAAACTAAATCCTTAATGTTGCTAAACTGCAAGCCTATACAACCTTTTTCTATACAGAAGCACAAAGAAAAATATTAAATATGTGTTTCCTCTGCATGTTGTAACAAAACCCAACCCAATGTTACTATAGCAATAATAAAAAGAATTTATTCCAGAACCTACATGATTGGGTATCTTTAATATCCCAGAACAGAATTGCAGCTGAAATGCAGGGCATTTGAGTAACTCAGTTCTGTTGTTCCAGCTCATTTCAATATTTTAATACAATGGTCTCTAAAACAGTGGGGAAAATATGTGTTTCACAGTGCACCTGCTGGGACAATGTGTGACTCACTGGCTGAGCAGCCTGTAGAAGTCAGCTATCATATAGCTGCAATACTAACAGCAGATCCTATTACTGTCATCCCTCATCAAGAACATGAGTAATGTGGAAAGAGACACACAAAGAGAATAAATATACACTTTTCTTCACTTACAGTAAAAGTTGCCATTTTGAGCAGCAGCAGCCAGCATATCTCCAAAGTAATTCATCCCTTTTGTGAGGCACCCTCTGTAACATCAATAATTGGAATTTATTTACCTTATAAAAATTACCTCAGTGCTATAGAAGCATCATTCATGCTGCTATGCTTAAGGTTATGACAGTGTTTCCAATAAAAACTTCACTTTTCAAACATACAGGATTCAGCTGTGCAAATCTAGGAGCTGAAATGAAAGTACACACACGGAACAGCTGCTACGGTGGGACCTCATATGGAGAAATGTGCACAGAAGTTGTGTGGGGCTGGTAGCCTTTACAGTGCAGAAATTATCAACATGGGCAAAAAGGCAGCAGGAGAGAGATTTCTTCCACCCTGCTGGCTCTGCCCTACGTGGGAGGCACATGGAGGGAATGGGAGCCAGTGCTCTCCTCCTTCCCTCAGATCTCAAATGCCTTCAGGGTATATCCCACCCTCTTATCTCCCAGACTGGAGGCATTCTAGTTCACATGTAAATGGAAGCAAGCAGGGAAGAGTATTTTTGCCTCTATGTTGTCCAAGCCCCACTAACCTGCCCTGAGCAGTGGGCACCCAGGCAGAGAGACTGCTCATGACACAGCTGCTCAGAGATCAAAATTTACAGAGCAGAAGATTAAAGCAAACCAATATTGATAATATTTTATTTTAAAATACTACCCCTCAAAGAGTGCTGTCCTTTTTCCATCAGCAGCTGACTAGTGGGATGTTTTGCCATACAAACTATACAGTGTGGCCTCATGACCCCTCTAACTACATCTTCATTCGTGTTTTAATTCACATCAGCAGTGTGAATTTGAAGCTAGACACCTATTGTCCCTAAATATTGCACTTTTGGTTTGCTAAGAGAAGCAATCCCAAGGCACACAAACTGTTTCTTTTCACTAAGCCACAACTTAAATCTTCCTAAATCAGAAGATAAGGTCTGGGAATACTCTATTGCCAAAGGCCTTCCTGGCAGATTACAACTAGTTTGAAATTTTATCCTACAGATCCCCCTATCCTGGGCTGGATTTTAGGTGATGAGCACAGTGTTATAGATGGGTAATGCGATGGTTGGCTCTCACAATGAAGATGTGAATATTATGTGTATGTGAAGAGAAGTTTTATTGATGTATAGCTACATCATTATGATTTGTTGTTCAGATGTCCTCTGTTCTCTCCACAGCCCCCTTTCCCCCCTTTCCCCCTGTATGGTTGCCAAGGGATGACCTTGGCAGTCAGGACATGAGGAGGGAGGGCGTGGCATGGCAACACCCGACCTCCAATCAAGTTGCAAGAAAGTAACCTCCACCAATGGATGGCAAAGAAGGGTTGATTGACAGGCATTGGGAGGGGCCAGGGTTGGCCCACCCGGGGTATAAAAGGTGGAGCACCCACTTTGTAGATGAGTTTGTGGCTGCTGGGACACCAGCTGTCAGTGCAATGTCCTTTTTCATTATCCAGTCCTTTGTTGCATTTTGTTAAGGTTTTTAATAAACCTTTGAAATTTTTATAAGTGAGAGTCATTTCTCACAGTGTTGATACTTGAAGGTTACATCTATGATTTCCTGGAGGATTTTGGTTTGCTGGATTCTTTCTTCCTTTTTTTTTTTTTTTTTTTTTTTTTTTTTTTTTTTTTTTTTTTTTTTTTTTTTTTTTTTTTTTTTTTTTTTTTTTTTTTTTTTTTTTTTTTGTTTTGTTTTGTTTTGTTTTGTTTTGTTTGCTGCTAAAGAAAAAATATCATCATTCCATGAAAATCTAAATTTTTTAGCTGACTAAAGACAGAAAGACACAAAAGAGAGATATTCTGTTTGGCAGTGCTGAAAAACATCATGTTGAATTGTACTAAATACCTGTTAAACATTAACTTTTTAAATTCTATTCTCTTGAAAAGAGCTGGTTTTGTTTGCTTTAGCAGACAATTGATGCTTTAGCTGCCTGGGAAAAATAGAAATTTGTACTTTTTCTATACTTTAAATACTTTTTCCCTAAACTAGGAAAAATCTCTTCTACCATGGCTTAGTTTACAATAGCAGGAGTGTTATCTCTTGACATACATTTCTCAGCATATGTTCATGTTAAATTCAACCCATACTGATGTAGTTTCTCTTAGTCAGTAGCTGGTGAAAGGACAAACCTACCAGAGAGCAGTGCAGGTGTCCAAAGAGGCAAATATGGTTCCCTAAGGGAACTGAGCAGCAGTTTGAGAATTGCTGTGCCTGCTGCTGTAAATATGGAAACCATCAGAGCGTTAGGGATACATCAAAGCTCCGACAAAACTTTATTTGACTAAAGAGAAGTATAATCAAACCCTGACAATCTGCACTTATGTGGCTGTTGTTGGCCATTTAATGACATGTTAACTAAGCACAGCTGACTGAAACGTTGCTAATTGGTCTAACATATATAGCCTGCTTCTCATACAGTATAATATAACATCTAAGGGTACATGTGTTTCATATCTTTCTTCAGAAGCTGTATGTGAAGTTTGCAGCACTATAAAGCCCTAAAGTTTGTGAAGGTGTCACATAAGTGAATAAAGTATGATACAGTTCCTGCTATGTGAAATTTTCAAATAGAAATTACTTTTCACTCATTATACATACTCAAAATCAATTGAAAAAGTTTCAGGTTTGACCCCTGTGATATACACTGCCACAATTTGGCCATACAGGCTAGCTAGCTCTGCAAGGGATTACAGGCAGCAGATAAAGTCTTTTGAATTGGGAAAATGAGACACAGCAGAGACAAAAATGACTAAAAGGATTGTGCTAATACAAGATATACCTGAGACTGCTCAAGCCTTTTCATGACCAGAGTGGGTTGCAGCACTGTGGCTCAGGAAGATCCCAGTGAAATGCAGATCCTTCCCTCCAAGTGTGGGAGACTCCAGGCTGCACTATGTGTTGAGCCAAACAACAGCATTTTACAGGTAAGAAAATGAAGCCCAAAGTACTTCTCTGTCTCTTTGGTGCTGAGTCTGACACACAGGAAGGACAGTAGGGCAGCGCTCTCACCTCCAGTCAGGTCTTTTTGTTTAAGCCCCCTAAGATATTGGAAATTACTCTCTTAATGAAACTCCCACCACTGGGGAAAATCATCATGATTGTAGTTGCTGTGTATTTGCATTCATCTTAACATCTGCTGCCTTAGAGCAAGTAAATTTGATAATTAATAGTAATATCCCATAGGACAGCAATGCCAAGTCTGATTAAACATAACAAACCCAGTAAACCTCTGACATCCTTCTCACCATTTTGCCAAATGGGTCAAATAATAGCCATGTCTCCTATAAAAGGAATAGCTTTTTATTTTTAAGTTTTTTTGTTTGTTTGTTTAGTTTTCTTCCCTGAGGATGAAAAGCAATGGGGACACTCCTAAAAAGACAGAGTTTCTTGTCATGTTTGTCCTTGCCACATATTTGCTAGAACAAACCTTCCCACTTGGCTCCCTTCCTGTAAGGCTGGGTGGAGCATGTGGGAGTGAAGGTGTGTTTGACATTTAGTGTTGCCAAGTAGGGCCCATGGAGTAGCCTTTCACTAACTGAGAGAGAAAATGTGTTTTTTGGAGTTAGCTCACCCACTGTTACCATATGTAGAAGGGAAATGATGGGGTGCTGACTAACACTGTGGGGAAGCTTGGAAAATCCTCTGAAAACTGAAATAGGAGACTATCTTAGGCATTTCCTTCACCTCTGTCTTTTAGGTGCTTTCTCTTCCCATCTGCTCAGCCTACAATTGCTTCTGTGTTCTTTCTGCCTTCTACATTGCTTATTTTGGGCTTCTGCTGGAAACTGCCTTGAAACTAGAAAGGTGTTTGTTTTAAACTAGACAAAACATTGGAAATATATGACTCTAGAGTAACAGGAAAAGACATAACTATTTCAATTCAGAGTTTTCCTATTTCTAGCTTCCATTCTTTTCCATGAGTTTAAAATGCATTTAAAAAACATTTAGAGACATTTTATGCCTTTCTTCTCATAGAAACCAAAGAGAAATCACCACTGACATTAATGGAACAAATATAGAAACACTATTATCTTATGCAAGGACGTTTTAAATTTCCACTTTTTGGCACAGAGAGAGAAAGAAAATAGAAATGGCCACAAACACATTATTGTAACTATGATTATAGTTGTAAGTTATAAATTATAATTGCTAGACATACTTCTTCATTTCTATACTTCTGGTTGTCTTTTAGATAACCTGCCAGTGTGTTACCAGGACAACCTCTGAGGGAACAGATCTTCTGCAAAAGCAATGAAATGGAGAGATTACGCCTCACAGAAAGGGAGGAATGACAAAAGACAGAAGCCATTCATAAAAAAAAAAATCACAATAAAATGGATATTAGCATCCCCTTGGCCAGTTCTATGTCCTTTAACCTTATTTTTCCCCATCATGCTTTCTCCACACTCCTCCCATGGCTACTTTGTAATAGCAGAACAACAACTCTTTTCTTCTTCTGGGTAAAAATGTCATTTATACTGTGTGGAGGAAAGTGCTTCTCCTTACAGCTAAAATTATAGTGACATTTTTAATCTGTAAAGTATTGGTAGCTAATGTTTACACTGATGATGTGCCATGGACAATTCTATAATTTATTTACTATTCTTCTGAGCTAAATGTATGAGGCTTTTAGATGTGTAGTGAACAACATACAAGATGCCAGTTTGTTTCAAAGAACTGCATGTATTATAATTACATGCTGAAGTACAAAGAGTTTAGCAGTGCTCCCCACACTGTTTGCCAGGAAGCCTGTGAGGACCCCAGTACTCATCCTCTACAAAAGCAACATCTGTTTCCCCATTCTGAGGCCATTTCACTTAGGCTGGATGCAGAGGATTTGTTCATTTTTGAAAGAGAACAATGCCAAAGCCCCCAGATCCAGAGCCAGATTCAGCAGATCTGTGTTAGCTCAGCATTGCTGATCTCAGCCCTGCTGAGCATTAGATCTGCTTGGATAGGATGGTAAAATATCAGTGCTGCTGCACCAGGCTGGTGTACACAGTGCCATACCATGGGCTGTAGGTGAAAAGATTTTCTTGGGAAGATGTCCAGCATGCAACCCTTAAATCTTGGCAGATTTTACCAATTTGGTCCAACCACAAACACCTAGGAATCATTGTTTAAAAGCCCAATGAGATCTTATGACTTATCTTTTGCTCTACTGCTTTGAACATAATGTTGGGATATATTATTAATTAGCTGCTCACATGGAAATAAATACTTGGTTTATGCTCCTGAGATGTGTAGGGAAATTATCTTAAATGTTTGTCTAAGATTTGATTTCTCATTTGTTTGCCCAGCTTCTAGCACAACACTGTAACCACAACAATGATTCTAAAAGTAAATCTAACAGAAGACAGAAGCTGTGAATCCTTGGAAATACAGGGACATATTAAATAATGTACCATTTTATAGGTGAAAGAAAGGTGAATTCTTTTCTCCTTTATTTATCACATTCTGGACAATTGCTTTGTCCATAAGCACACTGTGTCTTTCTCAAACATCTGGCAGATGTCTTCTAGGGATGGCCTAAAATTGTAGAACAGAGAAAATACAAATAGCATAATTATGGCTTTATTTTGGTCAGCTCATGAAATTGAAGGATTAGCTGTACAGGCCAGCTGTTAGTCAGGGAGGTGGCTCAAGGTCAGAAGGTTATTCTGTTGACTCCAAAGAAGATCCCTGTACTAGAGAGAAGAATGCTTCAGACAGTAGCAAATTGATGTTTTAGCTTAATCTCTTAAGGAAAGAGAGTTTATGAGATTTCTCATGTATACCTACACATTTTGTTTTATCCCCTTCCTCACAATACCTTTGAATCCATTTGTCAAACTCGGTGCATTTTGACAGAGATCTGAAGTTCCCAAAGATATTTTGTCCCTTCAGGTGCTGAAGCAGCTGACTACAGGGGGAGGCAGGATTTGTTTTCCACTGAGTGAAAGACTTTATTGGAGGCTTAGATTCACCAGATAGGGTGAAACACAATGAAGATGCCAATTAAAGGGAGAATTTCTGTCAAAGCTCATCCTAGACATCCCAGCTGTGAAGGATCCATCAATAAGAAAACAGGTTTATTCAGTTATAAATTTTACTGTAGAGGAGATGCAGTAGTACAGATAAGAAGTTTATGTGAAATATGCAGTAGTGTGTATACAGAGATGGGTGTAGTTTGCTGTGATCTGGCTCATCCTATCCTTTGAGCTGACAGAGGCAGCCCCAGAGCAAAAGTGTGCTAACCATCTTAATGAAGAGATTTGTTTGAGCTGATGTCTGCCTCCCAGCAAGGTCTTTATTATCTCAAACACAGAATGATATCCTTACTTTTGATCTACATGGGGAGAGAAGGTGAATACTTAGAAAACAATTCCAACAGACACTGATCAGAACTCTCTCCATTTCAGTTCAGTGGGATGCTTTAACCACAGCTTGCTTAGTGGCTCCTGCAGTAGGAAAAGGCTGATGCTTAAATCAAGAATGATGTGAAAATGGGCATTTGGGTTTTTTTCCTCTGTTGAAAATTCTGGTGTCCAACAGGGGGAGAGTTTTAACTGAAAAACTGCTTGCTGTCCCTTTTCACTTCTCTCCTCTCTTCTGAAGTGTTCCCATAATGATCTCTTTCCTTGTTTGTTACTTTGCTCACTCACCTTTCCTTTCCCCTGCTTTCTCCAATGCTCAGATCTTCCTGGATCTAACTTTCCTCAGAGGCAACTGCAGTCAGCAGCTAACCTAGTTTGTCTCCTCTTTTCTGTTTCTTCTGGAGACATTCCCATTTACCATCACATTCTGCTTCTTGTGTCTGAAATGGCCTTGTGGGACATTCTCATCAGGCAAGCGCTCTACATCTATTCCATACTGCTTTTGCAGGGATGGATGTACTCCAGGACCTACAGGGACACAAGGACACAGCAGGACTCAGACTAACCCCAGGACTGCATGACCTGACATACTGTGGTGATATGTGTGCTGGGAGCAGGGAGTGAGATCAGGAGGAGGCAGGAAACTCCCCTTCCCTCTGGGAAGTGAGTTGAAGGAGCAGAAGGAGCCACCAGATTTGGCTCAAAACTAGAACTGAGAGTCCTGGATCACTTCCTGCCTCCCCAGCAGCCAAAGTTTTACTCTGATCAATTTTCACTATAAGGACATGTTTTTACCTGTCTCATCAACACATCTTTGATATGTAGTGCACATAAATTGTGTAACAACATAAAACAGTTTTAAAAAAGAATTTAACTAGAGCTGTCAAATTCAGAGACTTTGATCTTTGAACAAGGCATTCAAAGTCAGATGCCAGAAGTTCAGTATCTAAAATAAATATGTGGCTAGCTCATTAGCACTGCAGAGGACCCTTCACTTCTGTTGAAATATGAAAATTTAACACAAAATGCAACCAGAACCAATGCTTGTCACTCTGCTAGTAAAAGAAAAAAAAAAAAAACAAAAAACAAAAAACAAAAACCTAAACAACCAATAATCCACCACCTAATTTAAACAGATCATCACACTACAACCTTAAAAATAGATATTTATATTTATCACTGCAATCAAAAATAAGGCAAAATATTAAAGTTGTAAAACAGCAAACTCAAGAAATAGTATGTAGGTTCACAGAAGAATGGCATTCATTTACACCTGCTGATCTTGTTATCCATGATTGTGAAGGAGATAATAGATTTTAAACTTTACCTTACTTACCAGGCATGCAGAAAAGTCCAGGTGTTAATGGAAGAAAATGTGGAAGTTTGTGAATTCTTTCATCTGCTCTCCAGACCCTTGAGGCACTTTTTACTTATAAGAACCCTCCCTAAATCCCCTTTTAGCTCAGGAAAGGGGATTGCTTGAGACTGTCCCTGAGGGGGTAGTTCTACTCTTATCTGAATGACAGATTCCTGGACAGTGGGATACACAAATATCCACACTCCCTCTATCCAAGAGAATAAAAAGGTAGGAGAGCTGACAGAATACAGCAGGACCTTTTTCATGGGATTATCTTAAAGTTTACTATCAAAACTATCTTTTCTTTTGAGGGTTTATTGAGGGTTTTGCTGTTGCTCCTTTTCATTATACATGGGATTAAGAAAATGTTCTGTCTGTGTGAAAAAAGAATAGATTTGCAGAAACCGTGAAACCCACCAAACCTGAAGGTGCCACACATAAAGAGAGGCAGAGTTTTCTAAGCCCAGGTTGATATGTTTGGATCAGGATTCTTCAACTGAATTGAATAGCATTCCTGCAAGACAAATGTCTGTCCCTGTGTTTTCAAGGGCACACAGAGAAAAATAAAAATTCTTGACATGGATTTCAAAGGATTGAAAGAACAGAAATAGAAGTAGGAAATCATGTCCTCTATGTGGAGGTGAGATACATCTCACCCCATTTCAGCTATCTAAGGGTTAGGCATCAACTGTAAGCCAGCCATGCCAATACCCTGCAGTTTATGAAGAGGCAGGCACCTACAAAGGACAATTCATCTTCTCCAAGGACAGATGTATATGAAGGATGAAGAGGAAGTCTGTCTTTCTTCAGAAACTACTGGGGGAGCCCAGATGATGAGCTAAGGCCAGATGCCTAACCTTTAGACAGTTGATGATAAAGGAGATGAATCTGTGACTTTATCAGAAGATGAGAGGTGATTGTACTGCTGTGTGACCTGACAAACAAACTGGTTTCTGAAGAATATGTGCTATCAATTTTTTTGAAGCTGTATTCTCTCCCGATAAGAAAAACACATCAATATTTGATACTTAATTCACTGGACAGCCTTTGCATGAGTTTCTCCACTAGTTTGGACAATTACTTTTCTGACAGCAGAACTGGAACTTGTCTAGCCAAAATTCCTTACAAAGGACGAGAGAAGAGAAGATCATGAAAAGAGACAAGCTTGCTATTAAAGTACATTACACTCAGTAACTGCTACTTTAAGGATGAGGGTGTTAAGCTGCTGCTCTGATGTTAAGCTTTTTAAAGTATAGCAGGAATGGAAATAAAAGAATTACAGGATATGCTAAGTTGGAAGGGACTCATCAGGACCATTGAGTCCAACTCCTGGCCCTGCATGGGACATCCCAAGAATCCCACAGTGTGCCTGAGAAAGTTGTCCAAACGCTTCTTGAACTTTGTCACCCTCAGTGCTGTAATCACTTCCCTGTGGAGCCTGTTCCAGTGCCCAAACACCCTCTGGGTGAAAGAACCTTTACCTGATACCCAGCCTAAGCCTCCCCTGACTCAGCTCCAGGCTATTCCCTTGGGTCCTGTCACTGGTCATGAGAGTGAAGAGAATGAGGTTTACCAGCACTTCATGCAGTCGTGGGAATGGATAATTGGGATCGAGGCGCTTGTTGACCTCAGAACAAGAACAAACTGATGCACAAAGCAACATACCAAGCACTAGGGGGCTTGCTTCCATAAGCCTCATACTGTTTCAAAGCTATATCTAAGAATTGCAAAATCATAGAATCAATGACTTGGATTGGAAGACACCATAAAAATCATCTAATCCAACCCTCTGCTGTGTGCAGGGACACATTTCACTATACAGAGTTGCTCAAAGTTCCACTTCCAGGGATGGGGAAACAACAGCTTATTTGGACAACCTGTGTTGTCCACAACCAGTGTCTCATCATTCTCACAATAAAGGATTTCTTTCCAATATTTAATCTAAACCTACATTCTTTCAGTTTTGGAGCTATTCCCCCTTGTTCTGTCACTACAGACTCTTGTAAATAGTCTCTCCCCTTCTTTCTTGCAGGCTGCCTTCAGGTACTGGAAAGCTGCAATAGGATCATCTTCTCTTTTCCAGGCTGAACAATCCCAATTGTTTTAGCTTTTCCTCATAGGAGATGTGTTCCATCCCTCTACTCATCTTGGTGTCTCCCTCTGGGTTTGCTCCAATGGGTCAATGTTGTTCCTGTGCTGGGCATATCATAGCCAAATGCTTAAGAATGACACAGGCACCTTGAAGTACCTAAAAGCCCATTTTCTTGCTCAGATCTAAAAATTCTGATACACAGGCCATTCACAGCCTAAACCACCCAAACTTCACACCTCAGTGCTTTTTCCCTATACAGAACATCATCTTGCAGCTGTGCAAGACTCAGCTGAAAGGCTTATTTCTCAAAGAAGATTTAACACACAGAGGCAAAACTCATTCCATCACCCAGGACAGATGCACTAGCCCTGATAACAATAACACCTCCTGTTGGCTTCTTACCTTATCAGAGACCCTCTGAGTCCTGAGCCATCCACATGAGGTATCCAGGATGTGTTTGCAACACTTTACCAACCACAGGGCTCCCCGATAATGACAATACTCCTGGATAACATAAAAATACAGGAGCAAATGGACTGGGTACTGCTCTTCACATTACTCTCATTAAATCATTCTTCACACCCTTCAGTTTAGCACATATTAGGGTTGTGGAACCTTGAGGACTTTTCTCCTCAGAATTATTCCCTTCCTATCAGCTTTTTCAAATCTGTCTTTCATGTTCAAAACTAACTGGTTTGATGGATAGGCAAAATTGCAGCCATGCTCAGTTTCTTGATCTGGCATGGCAGACCCTTGCTCTCAGGAGGAGGTTGTGAACTTTGGACAAGCAAGAAGTAGAAGGTGAAGGATCTTGCAGGCTTCAGTCAAGTATCAGACTTCTCTGGATACAGCCCTATGCTCCTGTTTCTATCAGGTAGTTGTAAATGACCCACCTGCCACACAATGGCTTTTAATGTACTTCTTTCTCCACAAATTTCTACTGGAAAACTGTTTTCTGCTGTACTAAGACACTTCTGATTTCCATTCCAGGGGATTAGGAAGCACCTTTGCATTTAACTTGCAGACAATGAAGCCTTTCACTGGGTCTACCTCTTTCCTTATAAATCTTGTCAGTAAAGCAGAGGAACTCACTTGTCATATCTAAGCCATCTACAGCTACTTATGGGTAAATCTGAGCAGGTGTGGTGCAGTTTTGGGTTACCTCCTGTAGGCCTGCAGCCATATTATTCTTTGCAGGAGACAGTCAGAAAATTTATAGCTATGCAATTATTGAATAAGGTGCAATGACTCCTGGGGAAACCTGTATGTAAAGGAATCCCTGCAGAAAGAGATGATTTCATCTTGTTTTTATGCTAGGCTTCTGCATTGATAATCAAAGCAATTATATCTACAGAAACATCCTGGCTATTAATTTACTTGGGAGTGTTTTCATTTCCCTGCCTTCAGTGGAGAATGTATTAACTGTATTAAATCTGTTGATTCCCATTCATCTCCTTGACAAAATAAATTCAGTTTCTACAGAATATTTCCACATCAAACTTAATTAGCTCCCTTGTAAATAACTGAAACAGCTACAATCAATTGTCATATTTAACATATTTAGAGCTATTCTTTCTCCACCTGGGGCAGCAAAAGCTGTTTGGTTCAAAGGGCCAGGGCTGTGACTTCATGAGACAATAAATTATTTATAACCCTTTAATACATGATCAAAAATTCTGCAATTGTATGAAGTAAAGCACTGATATAGTCTGTGTTTCGGGTTTACTCATTGTGCTGGTCACTTTGCTAATTTAAGCACGTTCCAAAAAACGTGACTGGCTAACTTAATTCCAGGAGTTCAGCTATTAGCTCCACTCCTGCTGCTGGCATCCAAATAGAATTAGCTTCTATATGATTGTATGTGCCTACCTGATTTCATTCATCCTGAAAATCCTTGTGTCACCTACCTGTACTGGACTGCAGGAGTCAGCCAGAGCATCACTGTGGCAGCTCTCTGCACAGAGGGGCAGTGAATCTAATCAAATACTTTTAATGGACCCTTTTGGCCTTTTCTTATAGATGCAGAACCCACAAAGGGAAAATGTTTGTTGGTTTTGTTTTGTTTGTTTGTTTGTTTTTTTTTTCTTTTTTCATGAATGTGTATTTCAGGAAATGTCTCTCAGAAAATTTTCCTTTAGCATTCTGTAATTGGGGGAAAAAAAAGAGGCTTTTAGAATAAATAACTTCTGGACTAGGATTTCAGCTAGTAAAACAGATGGTGAAAAATTAGTATTGTAATCACATTACACACTTCTGATATTTTCAGAACATTTCCACTTTCACAATTTGCATTTGTTTACTGGTATTAAAAGTTGGAGATCTGCTCTTTTCATCCTAATCTGTGAAAGGGGCTCCTTGATTTGTTTGTTTATCTTTTTTGAAAAGTCTAAATCTTACAGTTTGAGAAAAACAGCTTCTCCCTCAGCAAAACACTCCCTATCGACTTTAAAAGCCTGTCAAACATCTTTCTGTAGATCTGATTTATTGAAGCCATGCCAAAGGTGGACGGCACAACTCTGTGCTTACTTGACCAATTCCGAGGGGGTGTTTATGGGTAGACACTGTGGCCTAGAGGATGTTATCTCTTTCCCACCCCCTGCCAGGATGGAATCTGACACTTCTCACTTCGTTGATGTTTTCTTCTCCCTTGCCCCTGGCTGTGGCTAAGTGATTGTTTATGGCAGATACTTTAAATCATTATCACCTCCTGGGCCTTTGAGCACAGCTACATAATCTGCTGTTGCATCAAGGAAACTCTTCTTTCAGTACAAAACAAGGCCAAATGTTTATCTGGTGAGATGATAGTCAAAGTGTCTCCTCTAATATTTAAAAACAAACAGCAGTGTCCCTGCTCTGTCGCAATGAGCATCTGCTGACTGAAGCTGAGCAGGATTCCTGACACTGCAGCGTGTGACAAAGGACATTGGATGTTTGTTTTTAAAACATTAATAAATACACAGGAAACTTGGGGGATGGTAGAATATATGAATAAGCTCCCCAAAATATTGTTTGTTTATGGCACCGCCTTAGCACTTAGAGCCCTGGTTTGCAGTGTTTTGGTGCCCTCCCAGCAAGGAGAGATTTGCAGTATCCAGCAGTGACTGCAGCAGAGAGCCGGGCAGGGCAGAAGGACGTGCTGGGAGCACCAGGAAGGCCACGACCTCTCTGCCCGACTTGGGAAACCAAAGCTTGTTGTTGCTCCCCGGGGGAAGATAAGAGTACAGGGCTGTGATTAGTGATTATCAGCCAACCATCGAACGATGTTATTCTCCCGCTCTACTCTGTTCTTGTGAGATCTCACCTGGAACATTGTGTCCAGCGCTGGGGCCTCCAGTGCAAGATGGGACCGCTGGACTGAGTCCAAAGGAGGACACAAAGATGCTCTGAGGGATGGAGCAGCTCTCCTGGAAAGACAGGCTGAGAGAGTGGGGATTCTTCAGCCTGGAGAAGGGAAGGAAATTACAGCATTTTGCAGTGCCTAAAGGGGCTACAAGAGAGCCGGAGAAGGACTTTTTATTAGGGCATGTAGTGATAGGACAAGAAGTAATGACTTAAAACTGAAAGAGGGTAGGTTTAGATAGATATAATGCAGAAAATCATCACTGTAGGGGTGTTAAGACACGGCATAGGTTGCCCAAAGACGCTGCTTCGCCCCTGGAAGTGTTCAAAGCCAGGCTGGATGAGGCTTTGAGCACCCTGGTCTAGTGGAAAGTATTCCTGCCTGTGGCAGAGGGGTTGGAACGACATGGTCTCTTAGATATCTTCCAACCCAAATGATTCTGTGAGTGATTTTATTAAAACCTCTCCCTGAATCCCAGTGACTAGAGTTATGACCCTCCCAGTTCCTTGGGAAAAAAAGTGCTCTTTCGGCATGGTTTCTTGCCTCCTTGATTGTACCTCTTAGTTCTTCTCCTCAAGGCAGCAATATTCAGATTTTTAAGGGGTGAAAAACCTTCAGCAGGCTCAGTCAACTGCCTTAGCAAACCTCACAGCTCGCTAAAGGTTTCTAGTAGTTTTCAAGTAGTTTGTTGGCAGAGGGGAGTTCAAAGGAAGCCATGGAAGGATCCCTGTCAGTCGGCTGGTAATAATTACATAGCTCCTCTTACACACTGAGGCCAGGGGTATTTTCTGAGAAGCTTCTATTTGAAAAGGACTTTGAAAATAAAAGTCTCACCTATTGAAAGGGCTCAAGTGGGTGTTGAATATTTTCTGAATGGAAATTGGCCCAAATTTCCAAGTCTTAGGAATCTTAGATCACTTGTTACTAAGTGAATGAGGAAAACACTGTCAAATATTACTGTATAAAACCCTAAAATGAGAGTTTGCTTTAAAATCCACATGGAATTTCATACTGGAATTGAAGTTTAATGATTTACTTGATAAGGAGTTGGTGTTAGAGTGGGAGTTGATGTATAGGCTTAAATTCTGGTTGAAATTAAGTTCCTCAGGACTTTGGCACTGACCAGAGTTTTTTGGAGCCTTTTTTAAAGGAAGTGGATGGAGATAGAGGGGCAGAATAGGGGACAGTGATTAGGAAAGAAATAAGCAGGTTTCATGGATATCCCCATTCTTCAAAAGGAAGCTTGCTGTCCAAAAACATTAACATCAACAGAAATGTAATGGTTTTACATTTTTGGTTAACCATACAACACAGCTGTTACCTTACTTCACTGTTCAATATATTGCAGGTTTAGTGCATGAAATCACTCTGACATCCAAACTAATCCAAAACATGGTAGCAGGAATAAACACAACTAAATAAAGAAGTCCTGGATGTGGCTTTGAAAGATTCCTACTGTTGCACTGCATTGAAAATGTCCAGAGTTGTCAGCACAGCTGAGGCTGACTCTCAGCATGGGTGCCTAGGAAATGTTTTAAACAGCTAAAGGAGCTGCAGTTACAGTTCAAGCCAGACACACAGTAGTTGTTTTGTCCTTTCTATTATATTACTCATTTCACAGTAATTGCCTGACAAAGGCAGTAGTGGGGAACAGCACAGGAGCATTTTTGTTGACTTTACCCCTGTGAGCATGAATTAAAAGAAAATCTCTGTGCATAGGAGCAGTTAAAAGGTAGCATTGTTTTCTTGCTTGGGATATCAAGGACCAGACATGGACTATAATGACCTAATGAGATTTACACTTTCAACATTGAAAGAGAGCTTGAGTCTGTCCCTTTTCTTATTCTTTTGGCTTTGCATTTCATAACCATATTGAATATGTTACCTTTGCACTCATGTCTTTCAGTCAATGTAGTCCTGCTGTTGTAGTTACATCTCCAAAACCTAACCCAGCAAGTTAAGCCTGAAAGGACATTTAATCACCCAGACCCAAAACAGTGAATTGGGCCTGAGCAATCACATTTTCTCTCTTTCAGCTGACTGATTTATTCCTGGATAGAGTTCATTCTCTTTGCTGTGCCTAAGCTTCTTAAGCATTATTCTGTATATTTATTTCTCACGCTTTATAAATAAACTATTCTTTGCCTTACTGGAGTCTCTGACACAACCTCACATCAGCATTCTTCTTGCTCTATTTTTACCTGGGTTTTTTTGTTGGTTTTTTTTTTTTTTTTTTCTTTCTGTCTAATCTTACCCAGCTTTGCCTTCTCCTTCCACTGCCTCAAAATCTTTTATAGTCCATTTTTTTTTATCTTGCTTTGCTTACCTCTCCCTTTAATGACCTCAGGATATGAATGACTCCCTTAAAGTGGATCATTCATATTACTCTTTTATCTACCTCAGCAATTCCAGATTGGATAGTCAGTATGGAGTTATTTGTCTAATATACCCCTTTTGAAGTTCTAATGCCAGTTTGAACTTCATTGTGTCTAAGGAGATAGAACTACTAATTCCTCCTAGTATCTCTTCTGCTCACTTTTCTCCACAGTTGTGGAAGCTTCACTTCACCACGGTCACATTCTTGAAGTAATTTGTCTTCTCCTTGTCTCCCATGCTTTCAGTCTTCCAGTAATTTTTATCATCTTCTTGTCCAATATTGTCAAACTTTTCTCTCTTCAAACTTCTGTTGTTCTCTGTTAATCAGCCACACACCTGTGCTATCTCTTGCTTCAATTAATGTAGGCTTTAGCTTTTCAGTTTTTTTAAAAGGAATAGATATTGTGTGTGTCCATACTGTGCTTACAATGTCTCCTGGGGATCAAAACATTTTTTCACTGTTACTCTGTCAGTCACTGTCAGGTTCTTGTCCAATTTATTTTTTAATTCCAGTGTCTGAACAAAAAGCTTTAAAGAATGACCTTATAGTAATTTTTTAAAGACTTTTCTTATCCCTATGCTTTTCCCTCTGGGTATTAAAAGTATATGAAAGAGGCTGATTCCACACTGAGGAGAGGTGATGTTACAACATGTTCTTTGGTGCATAAGCCAGGGTTACGTGGGACTTGAAACATCCTGAGTCAAATATTAAATCCTTGAAACAGAGCAAGAGATTTAGAACGTTATTTTTTACCACTAGCTCCGGCTGGAGAATTTTCTTCCATAAATTCTTCAGTCTATGATTCTTTAATGTTGATATCTCCTGTGAAACCTGGTCTACTCTTCAAAATACTGCAGTGCTCAAATGGCAAGAAATTAGGATATAGAAATCCAAACTATTAGATTACAGAGTTACTTCTTTTCTTCAGTTCAATACTCCTCAGCATGACAGAGAGAATTTTCACTGTAAAGTAGATTTCAGATTACCCTGACCATTGAATTATAGGGAGCCACTTGCTCTAGTGATGTCAAAATAAATTAATGCAAAAGGATTATGATTTTAATAACTTTTTTCCCTAAATTTGGCCATATTTTTGAAGTGACCAGAACACGCTGTATATAGTGATTGATTTTTTAAACACAGCTAATTCCATTTTATGTGACTGAGAAACAATCTGATTTTGGTGGCACTTTTTTTTTGTAGCAACACAGACTGATCTATATAAATCTAAAAAAAACCAGAGTAAGAATGTTGAGTGGTGTTATTGGCATTTTTATCCTGCTGTTGGAGATCCAGAAGAGATTTGTTTGTACATTTGGCTTGGTTTATTTCCCTTCTCAACTAACATTATTTAACTGTAATAAAGGGGAAAGAGAGGGGGGGAGGACAAATAGAGGAAAAAAAGAAACCCACATTTGTAGATTACAATTACAAAGATATAGGAATATAAATTCTGTTTCCAGCATGACAAAAAATATGCACAAACCCTTGAAACCCTTTAATTAACAAGAAAGATTTACAGAAATATATCCTTATTGGAACTTGGATTCTAATGTGACCAATAGTTGAGAGCTTTAATTGCCTTAAGAAGGGAGTTCTGATGTACTCAAACTCTTATTTGAAATATGAATTGTTGTGAGTAGAAGGAAAGGGTTATCCTTTCAATTCTACCTTCTGGCTTGATGAGTATTTTGTTTCCACTGACTGTAGTCACAGGCACTTGTTAAAATACTTTAATACACAGTGCAATGGAAAGGAACATCAGCGATGCATCTCTGGGGAGCACCGTTCATACTGTCTTAGATCAAAACCCAGAATGAGCTGTTGATATCACCAGTTCTCATTTGTTTGCAGTACAAAACCACCCCATGGTTTGGCACAAAAAGAATTCCCTGTCCAGGGAAAGCTGTGGCTTTTGGAGGGTGTAGCAGGTTTAGTATAAAATTGAACACAAGGAATACATGAATGGCAGTGTTGTTTAATAACTGAACCAATTTGCACATGGAAGAAATATGTTATTTGTGTTTTCTACCATCAGATACATTCCTGCCTTGATTATTTTTTCCTTCTCTTTAAATTCTGTGATCCTTTCTAATGAAGGGTTTCTTATTTCCTACCAGTATTGTGGAAACAGTCCAGTCAGAGTATCTATGAGTTCATTGTCTAGATGTTTGCATCATTTAGTAATAAACACAGCTGACACTGTTTTAGCTGATCAAGTCAAATTAAGCCTTCCTTTTTCAGCAAACAAACCTGACCTGAAAGACAATAACACCTTGGTCTATTGCATGGCCTCTCATTATTTTCTGAAATTAATGTTAAATGAATAGGATGTTGAAAAAGGTTGTTTTGGCTTTTGTGCACGTGAAACTTGATTCTGCTCTGAACTGTTGCATGCTAATTAACTCTTCACTATTGGAAGTCAACACAGAATTACATCTACTATGTCAGTGTTCAAATTTTGAGGAGGAAGTATTCAATTAGCATTGTCAAATGAAAATGTAGACATTTGCTATAGAGAAGGAACCTTTTGTTGATTTAGAGTCAAGCGGTGTCAAAGGCACAGCAGGAAATTGCCATTAACCAATCTGGACTTTCTCAACATGCAGCTCTACATCCCATAATCATCAGCTTCTGAAGGAGAGCAATTTAGGTAGCTAGTCAATCACATCTGTAACTTTGGCCAACCCATCTATGGCATGCATCCACAGATGAGATGAAGACTGCTTACACATTCCAGCTTCTGGACCTACTACTTGACTCTTTATCAGATGTGCCAAACACCATTGGGAGACTGTTATTATTTTGGAGGCAAGAGATTACTGGCTTATCTTTAAAGTTAAACCAGCTGTTTCATTTTATAAGGCCTATATTGCAGATATTCATGGTTGCATTTGGTAATTGATATTTATTGCCATGTTCAGGAGATGAAATTTTTGAAAATTTGGATTAATATTCAAATGGAAGACTGAGTCATATGGAATGTTTTTCAAGCAAATTTAGAAAGATGTGCTGAGTATGAGTCCACAATTCATTTCCAGAAAGAGTCAGTATTGGAGCCATGTGTCATGTTTATCCCATTTTTCCACCCCACAACTGATGCTCTGTGCTGTGGTTGCACGCAATGATTGTGAAGTCGTAAGCTCTGACTGACATTGTGCAGCAGCTGTACCATGGGGGAGGAATGGACTCCCAAATGTCCTGCTCACTCAGCTGTATGGAAATTTAGCTCACAGATGTCTACTTCATAGAAAAACCTTACAGAACTTAATGGAATGAAAATTTTAGATGATTGTGATGAGGCTAGGCTGTGCCCTTGTTTATTAGAAATTGCAGTTATTTTAGTATTAACTAAAAATTACTAGGCTCAACATTGAAAGCTGCAATAAAGATTAATTTGGTTTCTCTTGGAGATTCAGGCTAGTTGCAAACTCTAGGATTATAATTAAATGAATTAATTAGTTAAACATAGGTTGATATAAAGTATCTTCCTATTCTTAGTTTTTCTTTCATTTTCCTTTGTATGTATGTGAAATGATTCAGCTCAGATATCGTTTCTGTAACTTTTAAATTGAATTGAATGATTAGAGAAAATAGTACAAATAGTAAATACTTAAAAAATGTACCTTATCTGGAGGGGGAACTTTGCTGAAAATGAGTAGATAAGTATGGGTAGCAATAAATATCATGAGGTAAATGTTAGCTTAAAACAGCACCCTTTGTGTATTTATTGCCTAAAGAAGGCACATCAAGAGATAAAGCTAAATATTCCTTTAGGCTGTAGATAAAGAGCACCATAAAAGATTGAGTATGCTCCTTGCAATCAAATGCCTTAGGAGGAGTTCAGCAAGGCTGCAAAATAAATTCCCTGATCTTAACCTGACTTGCTATTTTTTTCATATGAATTTGCCTTTACATTGGTTTGAATAACTGCTGAATCCAAACCCAGGCTAATTTTGGCAAGAAATTCCAGAAATGCTGAAAGGACTAATATATAGGGTGATAGAATCATAACTCAGATGACAGATGGAACCAATTCTGTTATGCTGGTCTGTACTTGTCCATTGCAAAATCATCCCTGGCTCAAGAAAGTAATTCCAATCATGGACTCCTTTTCAATTGGCACAAAACAGCAGACCATATGTTCTTACCTTGAATAGCCATGAAAATTGATTTTAAATGTTTGGAAGTTGCTGTTGAGTTATAAGTTAGGTTCAGCCTACTCCTGGTAATGCAGTTGCAAATCCATGATGACAGAATAATTGATGGTATGTCACACCACTGATGAGATAATGTCATTACTGATCTAGATTTTAATAACACAGCAAACACCATGATTACTTCTCTACTGGTGACCTAATCTCCCACTTCTGAAAGACTAATAAATATCTTGCCTTGGAGGATAAAACACACACAAAAGTAAACAATTTTAAAGGAAGTTGAAGCCATGGTCTCCAAGTTTTATGTTATGCAAGCTTTTGTTATGGTATGAACAGTCATCAGTTTTCCTAATTGGTAGAAATATAGCTATGATTGCATACAGCAGAAAACTGGTTATTTGATTCCTATAACTTTAAAATAAGATTTTACTAAATATTAACTGGGTGTAACCTCCTTTGCAGATGAGATCAGAATACTAATAGAGATGTATTAGTACACTTAAAAAGACCCCAAATCAAAAAGTCTGTTCTGTGGGAAAATCCAGTACTTCAGGAGAAATCTTATTCTAAATCTGAACAAAAACCAGAAAATCAGAAATTTCTCCTGGAAAACAAAATTCCTAAAAATTTTGCCAAAGATTCTGGCATTGGGAGTTGAGCTGCTACCCTGACTCAGGAAGACCCCAATAAGTGCTGAAGGATGTAAGCATTGGTAGCATGAGGAAGAAAGATTTCCCTGCACATGGATAAGAAGCCCAGAAGACTAATACAGCCAGAGGACTCTCCCACAGTCATAGATTTGTGGCAGACCTGGAAAGTTTTCCATCTAGCTGCACAGCAAGATAGTTGCAGACTATAAGGTTCTATGAACCCAAGAAATGCCTGAGCAGGTAGTCTTAGGACCAGGAAAATATTCTACTGGTAAATTATCAGGCAACTGGGATAGACTTATGATCAGGTTTTAGCTCATCTATCCTTCCAAGTCCCTTTTGACCAAAGGAAAAAATATATAGAGATAGATAGATTCATGTTACATAAAAAAAGATTCATAGAAATTGGTATGATCTTCTGGAAAGAAAAAGTCTCTGAAGGAATCCAAATGGGAAAGTTCTACCACAAGTTTTCTTTTTCAGACCTCTTCTCTTCTTTTGTTTCCTTGATTTTTCCTAGCTGAGAACAAACCTTTAGAACTGAAGTTATGAATTTTTAATTTTTCTCTCCGCTGATGAAAATAAATAAAATTTGTTGACTTTAGTATGACATGGAATGTATACAAAAGCAGACAGGACAAAAATAATTCAAAAGCTTCTTTTACTTGCTCAGGTGCTATTAAGTGGGGCTTGAGAATTAGAATGTGATACTGCTTTTCATGCTGATTTTTACAATGTGTTTGTGTAAAGGATGATAAATGTTTTTCTGGCCATTTGCAGTAATGAGTTGGAAATCTCTATATCTGATAAACTTCACCTCTCAATCCTGTGAATAAGTAGCACCATAAATCTAGGGTGTTTTTTCAATTAATAAAAAATAGAATTTTATATTATTGTGCATTTAGTTCTTCTTTTTTTTTTTTTTTTTNATCAGGGACAAGTAAGTATCCAGAGAGCACAATTATCACTACAACTGACTGTATGCTTTATCTGCATTGTTTGTGGATTAGGAAACTGAATTACCTATTGGCTCTTTCTGATCCAGTCTGGATTTTCTTCTGGAGAAAAGGAAATTTTTTTTTTTTTGATAACACCTGTACAACAAAAAATATTTTTCAGGTCACTTTAGAGCTTTGTCCATTTATTAAAAAGAATATGAAGAAAAGGTAATACATATAGGACAATGAGCCAAAGTTAGAAGACCAGAGGTAAAGCTTTGGTAGAGATGGTAATAGATCTGTCATTCTTGGCTCTGCTGGGTGATTTCATTACTGAGAAATTAACACCCTCCTGAAGTTTAGCCTGAAAATACATGTCAAAAAGGAAACCTAAATATACTGTGGTCTCACTGTGACTTTTGGCATTATGAATTCTGTTACTGAATTACTTTTAAAAAATAATTTATTTTTTATTAGGTCTTCAGAATTTCAGACCATGTGACATTCCACTCAAACCAATGGAAAATATGTCACCAGCTGGCTCTTTGTCTTTGTTATACCCCAGTTAAAAATTTGTTTCTCTTCACTGACACAATGCCATGAGGCATGAAACGAGTTTCCTTCCCCAGATTCTTGGTGCAGCTTGCAAGAATGTAATTAGATCTTGGTCATGTAAGCTAAAAGATGCAAAATTCTGTGTTCAGAGGTTCATTGTTTATAAGAGAGGTACAAGTCATGAAATGTGTCCTTCATCACTTTAAAATTGTCTGGAAAAATGGTTAAGAATACCAATCAAACCTCCTAGTTGTTCAAATGTCTCTATTTGTCCCATTATTACCCTGTTTGTATGATTCCCCTTATAGGCTTGTTAAAATTGATTAAGATGAAGACTGCTTCCAAAAGCTGCCTGAATCTGATCACTCCAAAATTGCTTGAGAAGCATTAGGAGTCAGGAATAACACATGTAATTTTTTTGCTGGCATTATGCAAGATGAGTACAAAATATTTTTGGGGGTAGATCAGCAATGGTGGAGTGACAGGGTGGGAATAAATAAAAAAGAATTAACCTTTCATAGAGCTTCCCTGTAAGTCTAAAATACAGAATATTTGTTGTACTAGGTTATTAGCAAAGTTCATTGTATGTTTTTACTGATCCCTTAGGAAAAGGATCAATATTTAAGGAGACTAAAGTGATGGATGAAAAATTTAGTGATGGATAAAAAGATAAAATTACTCTGCTTTTATGTGAACTTAGTGTTTTGTCACACTGGTTGTTGGAAATGATGGTTCAAATGATACAAGTTATAGTTCTGATTCAGATTTTCATAAGCAATTAAACTTGAGATTTCGTGCATCAAAACCACTTCAGCTTAGATTCACAAAGGGCTGGATATGAACTTAACATGAGGAGTAATTTCAATAGGATTCAGTTTAATAACCTGTGTTACCCTCTTTTCCCTCCAAGGCTGAGTCCTTCCACCTTCTCATCAAATCATTAGATTTGCAGGTGCAGTAAAATTCTTAAGAGTGGGACCATATTCAGTTTTATTTCAAATTAGGGAGTGGCAATTGTGAACCTGAAAATAATCTTTTCATACCAATAAGATTCCATGACATTTCATATTTCCACAATAAACCTAAAGAGAGCAGCAGGTTGAAGTGGTACTTCTGCTCATCCCTCTGGTAGCAGCTGTACAAGTTTTACATTCTGAATCAGTTTGTGCTTTGCTGATGAAGGAAGCAGGAAGGACTTGTCTTCACATTTCGAGCAAATGTGAATTTTCTTGTGGATTTCAGTGTCCAACCTGTAAGGGATTTTCTACAGCAAATCCAAGGCACAGTTGCCTACAGAAACCCTGATCTGATTCAAGACCTCCTCTGACACTAACAGTACTTTCTGACCGTTCTCTGGCAGTCTGTCTGATTAATTTTACTGAAACCTGCTTTCTCTGAATGCACATCTGACAACAGGACTTGCTGCATTCAGCCTTTGCTAAAGATATAAAAATCATTAAATTCTATTCCTCGAAAGTCACTGTGGGAAGGGCCCAGCTGCAGGCCGGGGGTGGGTGAGGGTTGAGTCAGTTGAATGTCAGTTGAGTGCCGGTTGGTAGCCAGGCAGTGATTGGCTGGGGACATGTGAGTGCCATGTGAACAGAGAGCTGATTGGATCCAAGGATGCCTGAGCAACGACGCTGCAGCTGCAGCAGCCAATGAGTGCTTTTCTTGGTTAGGTTTCAGTTAGGTTCTGTTAAGGTTCAGTCAAGTTCTGTTGAGTTTAAAGACCTTTATTTGCCACAGTAAAACGATCTTCTTCAGATGTATGAGGAGGTCTGTGTGACTGTTCCCCATTGCTATGCTTGCTCCATTCAGTCTGCAGCAATTCCACAGGAAAGGTGTTAAATTGATCACACATCTTCACAATGCTTCCAACTTTAAAATTTTTCCCACTATGTTCAAATGTATTTGACAGCTTCCTAAGGAGTGCAATGTCCATAACAAAGGGGATAAGACTTTCATGCAGAAAAGGAGAGACCTTGAACTGCAGCAGCATGAACATCTCTGGTGCAATACCAGTGTCAGGCGGCCTGGGCCTGAAAAACACACCAGTATCAATAGTAATAGGCTCAGGAGACACACAGAACAGGGTGAGGTATTCCCAAAGAAGGAGCATTGACAGTGCAAAGGAGAGTTGATACCAAGCAGATGGACTTGCTCAGTTACTTCATCAGCTCTGCTTCCTGTTTTCAAGGCCTAAAAGAACAGCTCAGCAACAGAAAAACATCCAGATAACTTGTCAATGTTTGCCCTTACTGAACATTGATTTCCCTTTCCATCCTAGTGTTACTGCATTCTACCCCAACAGTTAAAATCCGCACCTGAGTTACACAATAGTATTTCAATAGCAACTCTGAACAGCTGCATGTTCCAGCCTTCCCCTCCCTCAGCATGCCCCTCTTGCATCAAACACAGCATGCTTGCACTTGCATCAAAACTCACAGCCAGGCCCACAGTTTAACCACCTGCAATAATTCTGGCCCTGGTAAATCTAGGCCGGGGTGGATTGTGCAGCAAGAGGCCTCCATACTCCAAGCTTTTCTCCAGAGACCACACAAGCTGTGTGGTCAGGCCATAAGGCTCAATGACACAGAGAGAGCAAGTCCTTGCCACAGAGAGCACGTGTCCTTGTGGAGGCGGCTGATGAGCACTGGGGCTGAGGAAAGGGAAAGGGAAAGGGAAAGGGAAAGGGAAAGGGAAAGGGAAAGGGAAAGGGAAAGCCTGAGCAGCTGGGGAAGAGAAGGAGGAGNGGAAAGGGAAAGGGAAAGGGAAAGGGAAAGGGGAGGCCTCTCTGCACCTGGGGGCAGAGGAGAGGGGAACAAAATGGGTGTGTGTGTTTGGGAGGAGGGGAGGAGGGAGGGCCTTCTCCTTCTTCCACAAGCAGGGCCAAAGGGGCTGTGGTGGGGGCCATTCCTGCTCAGCAAAGGAGGCAAAATGCAGGGACCTAGCGAGCACAGCTCCCTCTCAGTGGAGCAGTGAGTTCTGCTGTTGGCAGTGATACTCCTTTGCAAGGTCCTTGCTTGTTCTCCCCACAGGGAGCTGCTTGTTCCTGTCCTCACAGGGAACAACTTGTTCCTGTGTTCCTGTCCCCACAGCTTCCCTCTCTGACATGGGCCACAGCAGCTTTCTTTCCCATGTTCTGATTGAGGAGGGGGAACTTTTATAATGACAGATTAATATTTTAGCTGTTTCGACCATCATGACTTCTGGTTGAATTCAAGAGGCAAAATTAATAGCCCTGCTTTAAAGTGCTACAGAGGTGGAATACCAAGATGTGACTGCTGGACAAAATCACCATTAGAGTCACTTTGTCATTTTTTCAGGAAGCTGAATTGGATAGACATTCTTTAAGAAATGGTGGGTTAAATAAAAAGAAGGACACATTTCAGGCAATTTGAGAAAATTTTCTCCTTTTATTATTCCTTCATACATATATATATATTACTGAAGGAGCAACTATACAAGGGTAGCTTGATTGCCTAAACTAACAGTAACTGGAAACTAATTTTACACTAACAATCCTAAAGGACCTCTTGAAGGCATGATAACGAACACAATTCCTACTATAAAAATTTGGACTACCTGTTCTCCACTGGTAAAGTGAGTTAAAACTATTATCTACAATTTCATATCCTGAGATGAACTACATCATTACAAAACCATAAAAAGTACAGGTTACTGAATAAGTACAATAATTCCCTAATAGCCCAGGTTTTTCAATCTGAGGTGAGCCAAGAAACCTCCATCAGATTCAGAGTCTTCCATAAGGATGTGTAGGTGGAGCCAGTTTCTGCCTTGTAGACATCGGCAACATGGCAACAGCACTGTCATAAATGTAAGGTGAAGGGCAAGGCAACTCACAGATGTGTCTGCAGACAGAATCCATGTGCTGCAGTGTGGGAACTCTAGATGCTGAGAATATTGGACTCTCTGTGCTGACAGGAACAGAACTTCAGAAAAGCACTGCTTTTGACCTGAGGCCTTAAAACAGCCTTCCAAAAATGAGTGATAGTACTGGGATCATGGGGAGGTAGTTTGGATGGTACTGTGTGATCTCACAGGGTGAAAAACTTAGATTTGGGGCTTTAGTGTATGAGGGTAGATGGGAGCCAAGATGGAAAATTCTGGGTGTGGGTTGTCTTTTTGAACCTTCTTCCTTCTTCTTCATGTATCTGTGTGGTTATTTCTAATTGGATGAAAGATGTGCTCATTGCAGGTTTTGGGTGATCATAAATAGGTTGCAAACACAAATAATATAGATGTCAACAGTTAATTGGATGAGGACTTGAATAGCCTAGAAGACACAACATTTTGGGACACTTTCTGAACCTGTAAGAAAGAACTCACATCTCCTGAGTCTGGGATAATACACTTCAGAGTGAAAGTCCAAAAATGATCCCTGACTTTTATGCACCCTGAACTAAGAGCCAAGAATTCTGACACTGCAATATCTTCCTTCCCTCCAGGGGAGCAGGAAAGCAGTCTCAGCA